>CM072221.1:20283891-20327590 GCA_036851935.1 Coregonus suidteri
TTACAACCTGTAATTTTAAATAGATTTTTATTTGGATTTCATGTAGTGAAATGAAAAAAACTATATATTTTTAAAAATTCTAAAAAATAAATAACGGAAAAGTGGTGAATGTATAGGTATTCACCTCCTTTGATATGAAGCCCCTAAAAATAAGATCTGGTGCAACCAATTACCTTCAGAAGTCACATAATTAGTTAAATAAAGTCCACCTGTGTGCAATCTAAGTGTCACTTGATCTGTCACATAATCTCAGTATGTATACACCTGTTTCTGAAAGGCCCCAGAGTCTGCAACACCACTAAGCAAGGGGCACCACCAAGCAAGCGGCACCATGAAGACCAAAGAGCTCTCCAAACAGGTCAGGGACAAAGTTGTGAAGAAGTATAGATCAGGGTTGGGTTATAAAAAAATATCAGAAACTTTGAACATCCCACGGAGCACCACTAAATCCATTATTAAAAAATGGAAAGAATATGGCACCACAACAAACCTGCCAAGAGAGGGCCGCCCAACAAAACTCACGGACCAGGCAAGGAGGGCATTAATCAGAGAGGCAACAAAGAGACCCAAGGATAACCCTGAAGGAGCTGCAAAGCTCCACGGCGGAGATTGGAGTATCTGTCCATAGGACCACTTTAAAGCCGTACACTCTACAGAGCTGGGCTTTTATGGAAGAGTGGCCAGAAAAAAAGAAGCCATTGCTTAAAGAAAAAAAATAAACAAACACGTTTGATGTTCGCCAAAAGGCATGTGGGAGACTCCCCAAACATATGGAAGAAGGTACTCTGGTCAGATGAGACTAAAATTGAGCTTTTTTGGCCATCAAGGAAAATGTCTGGCGCAAACCCCAAACACCTCTCATCACCCCGAGAACCATCCCCACACTGAGGCATGGTGGTGGCAGCATCATGCTGTGGGGATGTTTTTTCCATCGGCAGGGACTGGGAAACTGGTCAGAATTGAATACATTTTAGAGCCATTTAGCAGACGCTCTTATCCAGAGCGACTTACAGGAGCAATTAGGGTTAAGTGCCTTGCTGAAGGGCACATCGACAGATTTTTCACCTAGTCGGCTCGGGGATTAGAACCAGTGACCTTTCGGTTACTGGCACAACACTCTTAACCACTAAGCTACCTGCCGCCCCCGTGACGCTTGGCATTCAGGCCAAAAGAGTTCAATCTTGGTTTCATCAGACCAGAGAATCTTGTTTCTCATGGTCTGAGAGTCCTTTAGGGGCCTTTTGGGCAAACTCCAAGCGGGCTGTCATGTGCCTTTTACTGAGGAGTGGCTTCCGTCTGGCCACTCTACAAAAAAGGCCTGATTGGAGTGCTGCAGAGCTGGTTGTCCTTCTAGAAGGTTCTCCCATCTCCACAGAGGAACTCTGGAGCTCTGTCAGAGTGACCATCAGGTTCTTGGTAACCTCCCTAACCAAGGCCCTTTCCACGATTGCTCAGTTTTGGTCGGGCGGTTAGGTCTAGGAGGAGTCTTGGTGGTTCCAAAATTCTTCCATTTAAGAATGATGGAGGCCACTGTGTGTTCCTGAGGACCTTCAATTCTGCAGAAAGGTTTTGGTACCCTTCCTATAATTATAATTATATAATTGATCTGTGCCTCAACACAATCCTGTCTCGGAGCTCTACAGACAATTCCTTCGACCTCATGGATTGGTTATTGCTCTGACATGCACTGTCAATTGTGGGACCTTATATAGACAGTAGTGTGCCTTCCAAATCATGTCCAATCATTTGAATTTAACACAGGTGGACCCCAATGAAGTTGTAGAAACATTTCAAGGATGATCAATGGAAACAGAATGCACCGGAGCTCAATTTTGAGACTCATGGAAAAGGGTCTGAATGCCTATGTCAATAAGGTATTTCTGTTATTTTCAATGTATTTTTTTTTTGCAAAAAAATTATAAAAACCATTTTTTCGCTTTGTCATTATAGGCTATTGTGTGTAGATTGATGAGGATTTTTTAAAATTTTACATCCATTTTAGAATAAGGCTGTAACGTAACAAAATGTGGAAAAAGTCAAGGGGTCTGAATACTTTCCGAATGCACTGTACATATAAAGTGGGTAAACATTATGTGAACATTATTTAAAGTGAACAGTGTTCCATTAATAAAATGACCAGTGGTCCATTAAACAAGTGACCAGTGTTCCATTAATAAAGTGACCAGTGTTCCATGACTACAGTGCCTTGCAAAGGTATTCATCCCCTTGGCCTTATCCTATTTTGTTGCATTACAACCTGTAATTTAAATAGATTTTTTTTTGGATTTCATGTAGTGAAATTAAAAAAACTATATATTTTTTTAAAAAAATTCTAAAAAAGAAAATAACGGAAAAGTGGTGAATGCATATGTATTCACCTCCTTTGATATGAGCCCCTAAATAAAGATCTGGTGCAACCAATTACCTTCAGAAGTCACATAATTAGTTAAATAAAGTCCACCTGTGTGCAATCTAAGTGTCACTTGATCTGTCACATAATCTCAGTATGTATACACCTGTTCTGAAAGGCCCCAGAGTCTGCAACACCACTAAGCAAGGGGCACCACCAAGCAAGCGGCACCAGCCCATGAAGACCAAAGAGCTCTCCAAACAGGTCAGGGACAAAGTTGTGAAGAAGTATAGATCAGGGTTGGGTTATAAAAAAATATCAGAAACTTTGAACATCCCACGGAGCACCACTAAATCCATTATAAAAAAATTTGAAAGAATATGGCACCACAACAAACCTGCCAAGAGAGGGCCGCCCAACAAAACTCACGGACCAGGCAAGGAGGGCATTAATCAGAGAGGCAATAAAGAGACCAAGGATAACCCTGAAGGAGCTGCAAAGCTCCACAGCAGAGATTGGAGTATCTGTCCATAGGACCACTTTAAGCCTACACTCTACAGAGCTGGGCTTTATGGAAGAGTGGCCAGAAAAAAGCCATTGCTTAAAGAAAAAAAATAAGCAAACACGTTTGATGTTCGCCAAAAGGCATGTGGGAGACTCCCCAAACATATGGGAAGAAGGTACTCTGGTCAGATGAGACTCAAATTGAGCTTTTTGGCCAAGTTAAACGCTATGTCTGGCACAAAACCAACACATCTCATCACCCCGAGAACACCATCCCCACAGTGAAGCATGGTGGTGGCAGCATCATGCTGTGGGGATGTTTTTCATCGGCAGGGACTGGTAAACTGGTCAGAATTGAGGAATGATGGATGCCGCTAAATACAGGAAAATTCTTCAGTCTTCCAGTTTCAGTCTTCCAGAGATTTGAGACTGGGACGGAGGTTCACCTTCCAGCAGGACAATGACCCTAAGCATACTGCTAAAGCAACACTCAAGTGGTTTAAGGGGAAACATTTAAATGTCTTGGAATGGCCTAGTCAAAGCCCAGACCTCAATCCAATTGAGAATCTGTGGTAAGACTTAAAGATTGCTGTACACCAGCGGAACCCATCCAACTTGAAGGAGCTGGAGCAGTTTTGCCTTGAAGAATGGGCAAAAATCCCAGTGGCTAGATGTTCCAAGCTTATAGAGACATACCCCAAGAGACTTGCAGCTGTAATTGCTGCAAAATGTGGCTCTACAAAGTATTGACTCAAGTTTTCTGTTTTTTTTTTTGTCTTATTTCTTGTTTGTTTCACAATAACAAATATTTTGCATCTTCAAAATGGTAGGCATGCTGTGTAAATCAAATGATACAAACCCCCAAAAAATCAATTTTAATTCCAGGTTGTAAGGCAACAAAATAGGAAAAATGCCAAGGGGGGTGACTACTTTCGCAAGCCACTGTAATCCATGCAAAGTTAACCAATGTTTACTGTATAGGATATGTTGTAGGGGGTGGTTGAAGCATAAACACTTTTTGGTGTCTAGATGATAATAGTTTTTTTGAGAAACATTGTATGGTTTGCTATTTAGGCACCAGCTGAATCAAAGATGTCCAATACTGAGGCAGTGTGTAAAGAGAATATATGATATCCTTCTGTAAAGTGGGTTAAAAATTATAATGTTATCTGGTAAGTATACAGTACATTTTCAAGCATACATTACACATACATGTACCTGTATGCTCTTGGTATCAAACTTGTGTGCCTTAAATACATTTTGCCACACCCCATGCAACAGTTACAGACAGTACTCCTGATATAGGAGGAGTGTAATACATAGAACATACAGTGCATTTGGAAAGTATTCAGAACCCTTGACTTTTTCCACATTGTTACGTTACAGTCTTAATGACAAAGCAAAAACAGGTTTAGAAATTTTTGCAAATTTGTTAAAAATTAAAAACTGAAATATGACATTTACATAAGTATTCAGACCCTTTACTCTGTACTTTGTTGAAGCGCCTTTGGCAGTGATTACAGACTTGAGTCTTCTTGGGTATGACGCTACTAGCTTGGCAAACCTGTATTTGGGGAGTTTCTCCCATTCTTCTCTGCAGATCCTCTCAAGCTCTGTTAGGTTGGATGGGGAGCGTAGCTGCACAGCTATTTTCAGGTCTCTCCAGAGATGTTAGATCGGGTTCAAGGCTCTGGCTGTGCCACTCAAAGACATTTAGAGAATTGCCCTGAAGCCACTCTTGCGTTGTCTCGGCTGTGTGCTTAGGGTCGTTGTCCTGTTGGAAGGTAAAACATTCGCCCCAGTCTGAGGTCCTGAGCGCTCTGAGCAGGTTTTCATCAAGGATCTCACTGTACTTTTCTCCGTTCATCTTTCCCTCGATCCTGACTAGTCTCCCAGTCCCTGCCACTGAAAAACATCCCCACAGCATGATGCTGCAACCACCATGCTTCACCATAGGGATGGTGCAGGGTTTTCGCCACACGTGACGCTTGGCATTCAGGCCAAAGACTTCAATCTTGGTTTCATCAGACCAGAGAATCTTGTTTTCTCATGGTCTGATAGTCCTTTAGGTGCCTTTTGGCAAACTCCAAGTGGACTGTCATGTGCCTTTTACTGAGGAGTGGCTTCCGTCTAGCCACTCTACCGTAAAGGCCTGATTGGTGGAGTCCTGCAGAGATAGTTGTCCTTCTGGGAGTTTCTCCCATCCCCACAGAAGAACTCTGGAGCTCTGTCAGAGTGACCATTGGGTTCTTGGTCACCTCCCGGACCAAGGCCCTTCTCCCCCGATTGCTCAGTTTTGGCTGGACGGGCCAGCTCTAGGAAGTGTCTTGGTGGTTCAAACTTCTTCCATTTAAGAATGAAGGAGGCCACTGTGTTCTTGGGACCTTCAATGCTGCAGACATTTTTTGGTACCCTTCCCAGATCCGTGCCTCGACACAATCCTGTCTCGGAGCTCTACGGACAATTCCTTTGACCTCATGTCTTTTGTTTTTGCTCTGACTTACACTGTCAACAGTGAGACCTTATATAGACAGGTGTGTGCCTTTCAAAATCATGTCCAATCAATTGAATTTACCACAGGTGGACTCCAATCAAGTTGTAGAAACATCTCAAGGATGATCAATGGAATCAGGATGCACCTGAGCTCAATTTTGAGTCTCTGTCACGGTTTCGGCCGAGGCTGCTCCTCCTCCTTGTTCGGGCAGGCTTCGGCGGTCGTCGTCTCCGGAGTACTAGCTATCACCGTTTGATGTTTTCGATGTCTGTTTGGTTTTGTCTGATTGTGTACACCTGTTTCCTGTTTGGTTGATTTATGTCTCCTATACGTTTCTCGTTTGTTAGTCTTGTGTGGCCTAGTCAAAGTATTTTTGTGTTATTGTTCCGCCTGTCTACAGTTGCTGTTAGTTTTGTTCCTCTGTTTTGAAGAGGTTGTGCGCGTTTGCTTTGTATTTTGTAGTTTACGCCTTGTGTGCGTAATCGCTCGCCTCCGGGCTCTTTTGAGGCTCGTTTTGTATTTTTGTGACTAAAGTCTGTTGGACTAAGCTTCTGTGTCCTGCGCCTGATTCCTGCACCACATCCACATTCAGCACGCCCGACAGAATAACACACACCACAGATGGAATCAGCAGGAGGAGCAGCAGCAGCGCCCGAGACATTGGAGGAGCGCGTCCACAGACAGGACGAGAGGATCCAGCGTATCATGACCGCCCTTCAGGAGGTGATCAATACTCTGCACCGATGGGAGAACAGAGAGGTGCACCCACACCTCCACCTACCTCACCATCACCATCGGCCAGTCCGTCCCTCCAAGCTCCAGAACCCAGTGGGATTCGGCTCTCGCTCCCGAGGGCGTATGATGGCACCGCTGCCGGGGGTGTCAGGGGTTCCTCCTGCAGGTGGAACTCTACCTGGCCACCGTACACCCGGGCGCCCTCGGGACACGAGAGCATTTCCGCCCTCATCTCCTGTCTCACCGGCAAGGCGTTGGAATGGGCCAACGCCGAATGGAGGAGGATAGACGCCGCCACGATCACCTACGCGGAGTTTCTCCCGCCGCTTCAAGGCCGTGTTTTGACCATCCACCGAAGGGGGAAAGCGGTGGGGGAGCGTCTATTCTACCTCCGGCAGGGGAGGAGGAGCGCCCAGGAGTTCGCCTTGGAATTCCGGACTCTAGCGGCGGATGCAGGGTGGAATGAGCGGGCCCTCATCGACCACTACCGTTGTAGTCTACGGGAGAGGACGTCCGTCGAGAGCTGGCCTGCAGGGATACCAACCTCACGTTCGACCAGTTAGTGGACATGTCCATCCCGGCTGGACACCCTGCTGGCTACCCGCGGACGTTCCGAGTGGGGGTCGTCCATTCCACCCTCCAGCACCTCCGAGCCGAGCCCATGGAGCTCGGAGGGTGCTGGCGCTAGAGAGAGGAGGAGGAGGAGCCCGAGGGGGGCTGTCCCCTGCACCAACTGTGGCCGTGGAGGGCACACTGCGGCCAGGTGCTGGGGAGGGTCTCCTAGGGGAGAGGACGACAGGCTACGCACTGGGGAGTCATTCCAGGTGAGTAGGCGTCCCCACTTACCCAGAGCTCTCTGTTGTGCACGTCTGTTTACCTGTACATTTTCCACAGGTTGCACCTCATTCCCAGCATAAGGCGCTAGTAGATTCAGGCGCAGCTGGGAATTTTGTTGATCGACATTTTTGTTTGAAACTAGGAATTCCCCTTCTTCCAGTCGACGCCCCATTTCCTGTCCATGCTTTAGACAGCCGTCCCTTGGGATCGGGTTTTGATTAGGGAGGTCACAGCGCCACTTAGGATGAGGACGCAGGGGGGTCATGAGGAAACTATTCAGCTATATCTGATTGACTCTCCCGCGTATCCGGTGGTGTTGGGGCTTCCCTGGTTGATTACCCATAATCCTTCCATTTCGTGGCAACAGAGGGCTCTTAAGGAGTGGTCTGCCCAGTGTGTGGGGTGATGTCTAGGTGTTTCCGTGGGGGCGACCTCGGTGGAGAGTCCAAACCAGGTGCCCGCATTGCACATTCCCCCCGAGTATGAGGATTTGGCAATCGTGTTCAGTAAATCGAGGGCGACGCAGTTGCCTCCTCATAGGCAGGGAGATTGTGCGATAGACCTCCAGGCAGGAGCAGCGCTTCCACGGAGCCATGTGTATCCTCTGTCTCAAGAGGAGAAGAGAGCTATGGAGACTTACATAGCCGAATCTCTGAGACAAGGATACATACGGCCATCCACTTCCCCTGCGTCCTCGAGCTTCTTTTTTGTGAAGAAGAAGGATGGAGGTTTGCGCCCGTGCATTGATTACCGTAGTCTCAATCAGATCACGTTGAAATACAGTTTATCCACTCCCTATGATTGCGACTATGACGGAGTCATTGCACGGGGCGCGTTTCTTCACAAAACTAGATCTCAGGAGCGCATACAACTTGGTGCGCATTAGCGGGGGCGATGAATGGAAGACAGCATTTAGTACCACCTCAGGTCATTACGAGTATCTCGTCATGCCATACGGGGTTGATGAACGCTCCTTCAGTCTTCCAATCCTTCGTAGATGAGATCTTCAGGGACATGCAGGGGCAGGGTGTGGTCGTGTACATTTGATGACATTCTTGTGTACTGTTCTACCCGAGCCGAGCATGTAGCCCTGGTGCGCCGAGTGTTGAGGAGGCTGTTGGAGCACAACCTGTATGTCAAGGCAGAGAAATGTTTGTTTTTCCAGGAGTCGATCTCCTTTTTTGGGTTATCAGTTGTCTGCTTCAGGGGTGAAGATGGAGGTTGACCGAGTGTCAGCCGTGCGTAATTGGCAAACTCCAACCACTGTTAAAGAGGTGCAGCGGTTTTTGGGGTTTGCAAATTACTACTACCGGAGGTTTATCCGGGGTTTTGGACAGGTGGCAGCTCCCATAACGTCTCTGTTTGAAGGGGGGTCCGGTGCGTTTGCAGTGGTCAGCCGAGGCGGACAGGGCCTTTGGGAGACTGAAGGACCTGTTTACTTCGGCTCCGGTGCTGGCGCATCCGGATCCCGCTTTACCATTTCAGGTGGAGGTTGACGCGTCTGAGGCCGGTATTGGGGCCGTACTTTCGCAATGGTCCGGCACGCCACCTAAACTCCGCCCCTGTGCTTTTTACTCCAAAAAAGCTCAGCGCCGGGCGGAGCGAAAATTATGACGTAGGGGACAGGGAGCTGTTAGCCGTGGTACAGGCCCTAAAGGTGTGGAGGCATTGGCTTGAGGGGTGGCTCAACACCCTTTTCTCATTTTGACTGACCACCTTAACCTGGAGTACATCTGGGCAGCTAGGAGATTGAACCCTCGCCAGGCGCGGTGGAACATGTTTTTAGCCCGGTTCATATTTAAGATCACGTACATCCCTGGGTCCCAGAACGTTAAGGCAGACGCACTGTTCCTCGGCGGTATGACACGGAGGAGAGGTCCGTTGAGCCCACTCCCATACTGCCGGAGTCTTGTCTGGTGGCACCGGTAGTGTGGGAGGTCGATGCTGAAATCGAGCGGGCGTTGCGTACCGACCCTAGTCCTCCACAGTGCCTGGTGGGTCGGATGTACGTTCCGCTCGAGGTTCGGGATCGACTGATATATTGGGCTCACACGTCACCCTCCTCTGGACATCCTGGTATTGGCAGGACTGTGCACTGCCTTAGCGCTAAGTACTGGTGGCCAACGTTAGCCAGGGATGTGAGGGTTTATGTCTCCTCCTGCTCGGTGTGCGCCCAGTGTAAGGCGCCTAGACACCTGCCCAGGGGAAAGTTACAACCCCTGCCCGTTCCACAACGACCATGGTCTCAACCTCTCGGTGGATTTCGTCACAGACCTTCCCCCCTCACAGGGGAACACTACTATATACTGGTTGTTGTGGATCGGTTCTCTAAGGCCTGTCGTCTGCTCCCAATGCCGGGTCTTCCTACTGCCCTACAGACCGCCGAAGCACTATTCACCCACGTGTTTCCGGCACTACGGGTTACCCGAGGATATAGTGTCTGATCGAGGTCCCCAGTTTACCTCCAGAGTCTGGAGGGCGTTTATGGAGCGTTTGGGGGTCTCGGTGAGCCTGACCTCGGGGTTACCACCCGGAGAGTAATGGGCAGGTGGAACGTGTGTGAACCAGGATGTGGGTAGGTTTCTTAGATCGTATTGCCAGGGGCCGGCCGGAGGGAATGGGCGAGGTATGTCCCCTGGGCAGAGATGGCCCAGAACTCTCTCCGCCACTCCTCAACCAATCTAACCCCTTTCCAATGTGTGTTAGGTTACCAGCCGGTTCTGGCACCGTGGCAGCAGAAGCCAGATCGAGGCTCCTGCGGTGGATGAGTGGGTGCGGCGCTCGGAGGAGACGTGGAACACTGCACACGTCCACTTGCAGCGTGCCATCCGTCGTCAGAAAGCGAGCGCCGATCTCCACCGCAGTGAGGGGCCGGTGTACGCACCTGGTGATCGAGTCTGGCTCTCTACCAGAAACCTACCCCTCCGTCTGCCCTGCCGGAAACTGGGTCGGCGGTTTGTGGGGCCTTTTAAAGTCCTGAGAAGATTGAACGAGGTGTGTTACAGGTTACAACTGCCTATTGATTATAAGAATATTAACCCTCGTTCCATGTGTCTCTTTCTCAGGCCGGTGGTAGCTGGTCCACTCCAGGATGATGAGATAAGAGAGACTCCTCCGCCCCCACTGGACATCGAGGGGGGCTCCGGCGTACACAGTTCGGTCCATCCTGGATTCGAGACGTCGGATGGGGGGTCTCCAATATCTCGTGGAGTGGGAGGGGTACGGTCCGGAGGAACGGTGCTGGGTGCCGAGGAGAGACATCCTAGACCCGTCTCTCCTGACGGAGTTCCACCGTGGACACCTTACGCGCCCTGCTCCGCGTCCTCCTGGTCATCCCCGAGGCCGGGTCGGCGCACGGCTGGAGCCGCGGCGTCAAGGGGGGGGTACTGTCACGGTTTCGGCCGAGGCTGCTCCTCCTCCTTGTTCGGGCAGGCTTCGGCGGTCGTCGTCTCCGGAGTACTAGCTATCACCGTTTGATGTTTTCGATGTCTGTTTGATTTTGTCTGATTGTGTACACCTGTTTCCTGTTTGATTGATTATGTCTCCTATAAGTTTTTCCTCGTTTGGTTAGTCTTGTGTTGTGTGTTATTGTTCCGCCTGTCTACAGTTTGCTGTTAGTTTTGCTCCTCTGTGTTTGAAGGTTTTTGCGCACGGTTTGTGCGCGTTTGCTTTGTGTTTTGTAGTTTAATGCCTTGTGTGCGTAATCGCTCGCCTCCCGGGCTCTTTTGAGGCTCGTTTTGTATTTTTGTGACTAAAGTCTGTTTGGACTAAGCTTCTGTGTCCTGGCGCCTGATTCCTGCACCACATCTACATTCAGCACACGCCCCGACAGTCTCATAGCAAAGGGTCTGAATACTATATATAAATAAGGTATTTTCTGTTTTTTATTTTGAATAAATTTGCAAACAATTTCCAAAAAACCTGTATTCACTTTGTCATTATGGGCTATTGTGTGTAGATTGATGAGGAAATTTTGTTTTTATTTAATCCATTTTAGAATAAGGCTGTAACATAACAAAATGTGGAAAAAGGGAAGGGTCTGAATACTGTTCTGAATGGAACCAAGTTAATATTCCCGTTATATGTCGGTTTGAACAGGGGTGCAAACATTAACTGTGAGGGTATGTTGGGGGAAAACACCTACAGAGTGAAAGTCAGTCTTATCCCTGTCATTCATGTACTAACTCAAGTGTAGGCTAATAGTTGAGCGTTAATAGGGGGTGTACCTCGTGGGGTAGGCCTCTTCGCTGTAGCCTAGCATTACATTGATACAAGTTTCTACTTTAAACTCTGTAAACAAATGATTGTAGTTTGAATGGAATTAAACCTATTGTCTTGTAAGTGACAAGATACAGGGCTACATGGCATACAGTATATAAGTGGGAACTGCGTTGAATAATTGTCATTGGTTGTTGAACAACAATGAAAGAATGAGAGAAAACAGACCTGACAACCACATAGACATCCTGCTGAAAAACCACATAGAGAGACAAACAGGGTATGTTAAAGCCCAGCAGCCCTGTCCAAAGCATAGAGACAGCCTTGTTTTGTGCTCACAGCAGACTAAACCAGTGTGGGCGGTACCTGTGAACATCTCACTGTGTGGGTGCAAGCCGATTGGAGGGGTTTAAGCATTTATCAGTAGGTTGTTGTCTGCAGAAGCCCTCTGCACAAACCTCTATACAGACATACTACTGTACACGAAATGGAACAAGTCTATTTTAGTCAATATCTGGTTGTTTAACCCCCTAGAGTCAATAGACCACACTGTGCGTTAATCTAAGTAACATTATAACAAAATCCTCATCAAGAAGTATCAGTTTTAAGCTTGAGAAGATCTGTTTTTTGCATTGCTGCGTCCGCAATCCACTATCATTCCAGCCGATGGTCGCGCACTTCCACATCTGGCGGTGAAAGTGTCGCAGGTAGCCTAGCAGCAGTGTTTCTCAGACACAATGAGACATCCCAGCAAAAATGGTCTTCTTCTCGAAAGCGTCCTGGTAGCATCGGAACACGGTTTGGAGCCCTAAAAAATTGTATGACCACTCTATGGAAAGATGAGACTTCTCCTGAACACGATGGTGTTAGCTCCCATTTTGCTCTACAACCCCCTCTAAGTGTGAGACGTAATACCGCTGAGGATGTCAGGTGAAGAAGGTGAGTTTTAATAAATTGAATCAGATATGAGATGAACAAAATCATGAGAAACGTAGGATGACTTGAGAGAACGACAACACTACCCTAATGACTAATGTCTACTGATGGCTAACTGTAAAGGGGAGTAATTCACGCCAAAATGATGACCAGATGTCCCGTAATGATGGGGAGCAGGTGGCGAATAAATATTTGGCCGGGCCAGTGGTTAGTGGGCCGGTTGACTCAAGTCCCGGGAAAGGGGGGGAAGCAGGGGGGAGGCAGACGTGTTTCACGGGACTCGTTTTGAAGGTCACCGGTCCCGGTTAAAAACCAAAATGGAAGTAGGAGGTGGGTTTTGTACTTACCCAAAAAAGGGGGTTTTAAATATGTATAAAAAAAAAAAAAAATTTTTTTTAGGGGTTGGGGGGAAAAAGGGGGAAATTTTTTACATTCACTTAAGTTGGGCCCATTAAATTTGTTTTCAACCAACCACCCCATTTTGTTAACAAACTAAAATTTTTGGAAAAGTCGGTTAGGATATTATTTTGTCCCGACATGAGAAATTTTTCCAAAAATTGTTTAAGGACAGATTATTTATTTATAATCACGTACACAATTCCAGTGGGCAGGGGTTCCCATACACAAAGGGTTGATTTGGGTTTTAAAACCCAGTTGGGAAAAAATTCCAAAAAATGTTTGTTGGTTTTAAAGATGCCTGATGGGCAATTGACATCATTGAGAAAAATTGGAGGTGTCCCGTGGATGTACAGTCCCTTTGCAAAGTATTCACCCCCCTTGGGCGTTTTTCCTATTTTTTTGCATTAAAAACCGGGTAATTTAAAAGGGTTTTTTTTTGGGGATTCATGAAAAGGACATGGGAAAAAATACTAAAAATTTGGGTGAAGTAAAAAAATAAAATTAAGGGAAAAAAATTGGGGTGGGCCCTATGTTTCCCCCCCTTTCCCTATGAAGCCCCTAAAAAAAGGGATTTTTGGTGAAACCCAAATTCCCTTAAGAAGCCCAAAAAATTTTAGTTAAAAAAAGTCCCCCTTTTTGTGAATCTAATTTGGCACATGTTTGGGTAAAACATGTTTCTCAGTATAAAATACACCTGTTTGAAAGAAAGGGGCCCCACAAAGCAAGCGGCCCCAAATCAAGCCCAAAGGAGCTCCCCCCAAACAGGTAGGGACAGAGTTGGGGAAGAATTTCCCAGATCGGGGTTTTGGGGTTTTTTTTAAAAAAAATATCAGAAATTTTTAACCCCCACAGGCCCTTTAAATCCTTTAATTTAAAAAAATTAAAAGAATATGGCACCCCCAACAAACCTGCAAGAGAGGGCCGCCCACAAAAACTCACAGACCAGGCAAGGGGGTTTAAATAAGAGAAGAAAACAAAGACCCCAAAGAAAACCCCTAAAGGAAGCTGAAAATTTCCCACAGGGAGAGGGATTTCCGCCCCTAGGCCCAAATTTTAAGCCTTTACACTCCACATTTGGGGGTTTTATAAAAGATGGCCAAAAAAAAAGGGCCCCCATTGCGAAAAAGAAAAAAATAAGAAAAAACCTTTTGGGTTTTTCCCAAAAGGCAGGGGGGAGACTCCCCAAACATAGGGAAAAGAAGGCCCTCTGGTCAGATGGGGGACAAAAAAATGTAGTTTTTGCCCATAAAGGGAAAAAAACGCTATGTCTGTTGCAAACCCAACCCTCCTAATCCCCCCGGAGAAAAACCATCCCCACAGTGAAGACATGGTGGGCAGCATCATGAGGGGGGATTTTTTTTCATGGGAAAGGGGGCCCGGGAAAACGGGTTAAAAATTAAAAAGGGAATGAGGAGGCGCTAAAAAGGGAAATTTTTTAAGGGAAAAAATCTGTTTCGGGTCCCCCCCAAAGATTTAAAACGGGGACAGAGGTTCATTCCGGGCAGTACAAGCCCCAAAAGCATACTGCAAAAAGAAAACTCAAGTTTTTTTAAGGGGGAAAAACATTTAAAGGGTCTTGGAAGGGCCTATCAAACCCCCGCCCTAAACCCCAATTTGAAATCTGTGGTAGCCCTTAAAGATTCCCGTCCCCAGCAAAAAACCCAAAAAATTTTGGAAGGAGCTGGAGCATTTTTTCCCTTTGAAGAATGGGCAAAAACCCCCAGTGGTAGATGTCCCAAAATTATAGGGGACATTCCCAAAGGGGACTTGCACTGTTTTTCTCCCCAAAAGGTGTTTAAAAAAGTTTTTGGATTTGGGGGGGTGAATAGTTGGGCCCTTTGTCAAGTTTTTTTTTTTTTGTTTTATTCTTTTTTGGTTTCACAAAAAAAAAATATTTTGCATCTTAAATTTGGGTAGGCATGTTGTGAAAATCAAATGTACAAACCCCAAAAATTTAATTTTAATTTAAAGGTTGTAAGGCAAAAAAAAAGGGAAAAAAGGGCCAAGGGGGGTGAATACTTGCAAGCCACTGTTTTTAAAGGGCCCTCCCTTTCCAAACTCAGGCCTTTTGTTTGACATAAGGGGAAAAAACCCAAAAAAAAATCACCCAAGACCCAGAAAAAAGAATTGTAAAAGGTCCAAGTCGGGTTCATTTTGGGAGAAAACCCAAAAAGGGTTTTTAAAGGGTTTAGCACTTTTCCTTCTGTACAAAAAGTAGCAAATAAAAAAACACCATGGGACCACGCAGCCGTCATTTCACCGGGAAAGGAGATGCTTTGTTCCTAGAGTTTTAAACTTTATTTTGGGTGCAAAAAAGGCAAATCAATCCCAGAAAAAACAGAAAAGGCCTTGAAGTGCTGGAGGAAACATTTAAAAAATTTTTTCTATATCCACAGAAAAAAGGTCCTATAGCCCAAAACCCTAAAAGGCCCCCTCAGAAAAGGAAGAAGCCCCTGCCCCCAAAAACCCGCCATAAAAAAAGCCAAAATCGGTTTGAAAATGAAAATTTGGGGACAAAGACGTACTTTTTGGGAAAAATGCCCTTTTGGTCTTTTAAAACAAAAATAAAACTTTTTTGGGCCAAATGCCCACCTTTATGTTTGGGGGAAAAAAAGGGGGTTGCTTGCAACCCAAAGGGAACCCCACCCCAAACCGTGAAGAAACTGGGGGGCCCGCTCATGTGTGGGGGCCTTTGCTGCAGGAGGGACGGGTTTGGCATTTCAAAAAAATGAGGGCCCTTCATGGGAAGGAAAATTATGGGGATATTTTGAAGCAAAAGCTCAAGAATCGGGTCAGGAATTTTAAAAGTTTGGGGGGGTTTTTCCCAAAAGGGGTTTCTTCCAAAAGGGGACAAGGCAGCAAAATTCCCCAAATTTGTGCAAAAGGCCCTTAAGGGAGGCCACAAACCGGGGGATCATTTACACCAGCTCTGTCAGGGGGGAATGGGCCTAATTCACCCAATTATTGGGGGGAAAGTTGGGGAAAGGGGCTACCCGAAACTTTTGCCCCAAATTTTTAAACAATTTAAAGGCAATGCTCCCAAATATTTAATTAGTTTTAGAAACGTCTGACCCACGGGGAATGGGTGAAAAAAAAAAAAGCTAAAAAAAACCCATTCTCTCTATATTATTCTGACTTTTTCACATTTTTTAAAAAAAGGGGTGATCCTAACGACCTAAGGACAGGGAATTTTAAATGAGAAAAAATGTCAGAAATTGTGAAAACTGATTTTAAATATATTTGGCAAAGGTGCTAAAAAATTTTCCGATTTAAAGGGTATTTTATTACGGGATATACATTTCATTCAGAAAGGTACAGCCCCCTTGGCCCTTTTTTACATTTTGTTACGTTACGCCTTTTCTGAAATTAAATTTTTAAATTTTTTTTTCCCCACCAATTAGACACAAAACCCCATAACGACAAAGAAAAAAAACCTTTTGGTTTTATGTTTGCAAATTTTTTGTACAAAAAAGGGAAAAATATGAGTTTACAAAAACTATCAGCCCCTTTACCAGGTTTTTTTTGGATGGGGCCCCAGGTTTCAAAGGTGCCCTTTTGGCTTTCGGGCCCAAAGAGTGATGCCCTTTTAGGTGCCTTTTGGCAAATCCAAGAGGGCGTTTTGTCCCCTTTAAATGAGGAGTGGGCCGTCTGTCCACTTCCCAAAAAGGGTTGTTTTGGGAGTGCTCCCCAGAGATGGTGCCCTTTCTGGAGGTTTTTTCCCAATTCCAAATAGGAACTCTGGAGCTCTGTCAGCGGGGAACCCAAAGGTTTTTTGGTCCCCTCCCTGCCCAAAGGCCCTTCTCCCGCAAATTGACTCAGTTTGGTCAGGGGCCGGGCTTAGTAAGAGTCTGGGGGTTTCCCAAAAAATCTTCCATTTAAGAATGAGGAGGCCACTGTTTTTCTGGGGCCCTTTAAATGCTGCAAAAACCTTTTTTGGTCCCCTTTCCCCTGACTGTGCCACGACACAACCCCGCCCTCAGAGCTCTACAGAAAATTTCCCTTTCAAATCAGGGCTTGGTTTTTACCCCGGGATTTGCACTGTAAAATGTGGGCCCCTTATAATGACAGGGGGGTTTTGACCCTTTTCCCAAAGGGTCATGTCCAACCCAATTTAAAATTTCCCAAGGTTGGACTCCCCCCCAAGTTGTAGAAACAAAAATAAAGGGTGACCAAGGGAAAAACAGGATGCACTGATTTCCTTTTGGGGAATCATAGAAAAAGGGTCTGTATTTTAGGGAAAAATAAGGTATTTGTTTTTATTTTTAAAAAAATCTCAAAAGTCTAAAAACCCTTTAAACTTGTCTTTAAGGGTTTTTGTGTATAGTTTGATAGGAAAAAAATTAAATTTAAAATTTTAGAAAAGGCTTTTAAACTAACAAATTTTTGGAAAAAAGTCAAGGGGTTCTGAAAATTTTCCCAAAATGCACGTATTTTATATTTACAGAAGAGCATTAAATAAATTTAAACATGCAATTTTTAAATTTTTAAAAAAAATGCAAATGAAAAATCACCCAATCTATTTAAACAAAATTTTTGAAATTATAAATTTTTTAAAACATTTACGGAAAAAAAACCAAAATTTGACTTTGGGGCCTTAGCTTGATCTTTTTTTATGGTGGTGTAGACAATGAGAATATGGGGGGGGGGGCCAGCATAGGAAAAACTCCATGTTTTATGTGGGGGTAAAAGGACCAGGATTCTATCGGGTGGATCACAGGACCACACTAAACCCTCTGGGTTTTGGTTTTCCCTTTCCCCAGACATGCTTTTGGGGACTCTAAATCGGGAAAAAGAAAAACAGAGTAAGTCATGGGTGTAAATTGTATTGTCCTGCAAAATTTTATTTATAAAAGTTTTCCCAATGAAATTTTTAAAGTTTTTCCCGGGCTCCCAAAAGGAAAATTCCCAAAAAATAAAGAACTAATTTATTTTTCCTTTGACAAAAAAAAACCGCCCCTTGCCCCAAATTTGGACTTTCCCCCTTTCAATAGCCCCCGCAGTAGTATGAGCTGAGTCCCTAACTGGGTCTTGGAGATGTTCGGGTTTAAAGCGGTAAAATCCTCTTCACCCCTCAGCCTTTTAGTCCCAGTGAAGCCTTGGAAAAAGTTTTTGAAGTAAAAACTTTTTGGCCCAAGGGAAAAGGGATGATCCCTTTTTGCGAAGGGGCTCGCCCAAACCCGTCTGTTTCCCCCAAAGGGACATAGCTTTTCCACTAAATTTGGGGCCAAAAGCAATGATAGTCAAATACCCCACTCAAAAAACCTTTGACCGGGGCCCTTTTGGGAATATGCCTTGGTAAATGAACAAAATGTCAAAGCAAACAATCAATATGGATTGAAGATCAAGTAAGACAAAAAAACATATAAAATACTTATAAATTCATACTAAAAAGGGCATTAAAAAATGGTTTTTAAAAACCCAAAAAATGTAAGTTTAAAAAAAGGATCAAAATTCTTTAACAATTTTACAAAAAGTAGCAAAAAACAAAAAGATAGGCCCAATTGTCTTTCATCTTTGGAATGTCAGCCCTTTTTTGGCAGATAGATTTTGGGGAATTGCCCAAAGGGGCCCCTTCCCATATAGACACACTCTAAAAGGTACCCCTTCATACGCAGGGGGGAACACTTAACGGGGGGATTTTATTGTCAGTCTAAACGGGAAAAAAAACAAACTAAATTTTTATCCCTGGCCTAACAAAATTTTAAAACACCCCGGGAAAAAATTTGGGAAGAACAAAAATAAAAAAGAAAGGGCAGAGTTTTTGGAAAAAGGCAATCAAATATTAGCTTGAAAAGGCCTGTTTTATTGTTTTGGGAAAAAATTAGATCAGCTCTCCCCAACAAAAATTTTAGGGGCCTGTGGCCTTCATGGAAGCAGTGAAAAAATCACTGTGCTCTTAAAGTTGGCTAATTGAGAGAATGACACCCCTCTTGAAAAACCCACTTGGGTGGAGAAAATCCCACCATGTGTAAAAACCCCTTTAAAATGGGGTAAGGGGGGGATTGGGGGAAAAGGGCCCAATCTTTTTGGGTTTAAAGCCTTTTTCGACGACCATGGTTTGTGGTCTATTGCACCCCACAGAGTCACACCCGTTTGGCTGGGGCTCATGAGAACAGGATGCTTTTAGAATGTAAGTAACCCCTCGGGGGGGTTTTACTTGGGTTTTGGGGGTTTTTGGGTTTTTTCCCCCCCTTTTTGGGGGAACCCTGGGTTTAAAAAAGTAGATATTTGTTTTCACCTCTCGGAGAAAACTGGGTCAAAAAAGTAGAATTAGTTTTTTCCCCCCTCGGAGAACCCCCGGGTCAAAAAAAGTAGAAATTTGTTTTCTTACCTTTTTGGAGAACACTTGGGGCAAAGTAGTAGACTATTTTTTTTCCACCTCCGGAGAACACTGGGTTTTTTAAAAAAAAGACTATTAGTTTTTCACCTGTTGGAGAAAAACTGGGTAAAAAAAGGTGACCTTTTTTTTTCTCACTTCTTTTGTTGCACTTGATTTTTCTTTGGCCCCCATTTCCCAAAAAACCCCCCCCCCCCCCCAAAAAGGGACTTAAAAGGATTTTAAAGAAAAAATATTTTTTATTTTTAACAGGCCCTTCAAACAGTTTTAAATTTCTCCCCGATGACCCCTAGGAAAGGGGTGTTATAAAGCCCTAAACATGTCTTGTCTAGCGGTTTAAAAGCATTGGGCTGGGTTTAAAAACCCCTTGGGTTCCGACTAGGTGAAAATCGGGGGATGTGCCCCTTTAGCAAGGCACTTAACCCCACTTGCTCCTGTAAGGGGCCTGGGTAAAAATATTCAACTCTTTTCCCACCCAAATCGTTGTACCCCCTTGCCACCCAAAAGGGTTTCTATTTTTTCCGGTTTCCCCAAGAAAGCGAAGGTAAAAGGGAATTTAAAAAAAATATCGCCCCTTGGGACCCCCTTTTGCCAATTGAAATGCTTCGAGAGGCAGTTTTAAAGGGTCAAAAATATCCAAACCCCCCCTTACCTGGGCACCCCAGACCCAATTTCAATTTTCATACCGCCCCCCAAAAGATCCAGGATGACGCAAAATTTCCATCGCACTGCACATGCCCCAAAACCATTGGGGCAAGAGGAAAAACCTTTTTTGTAAGAATTTTTGTTCATTGGGGAAAATTTCAGCTCAGCCTCAACAATAGTGCCCTCCCAAACTCTCATTAAGTCGGAGGCCTGGGCTGAAAACCCCGCCCGTGCAAAGGGTCCGGCCCTTTCCTTTCGCGCCGCCCCCCGGGGGTTTTAAGGTAGGCAACAAACAACCCCAACACCTCCCGTACTCCCTGTTCAACCCCTAAGTTTTTGGCCCCGCCCGTCTCCAAATGAAAACATCAAGTTTTTCAGAAAAAACCAACAGTGGTAGGAAAGATTTCCAAAAAAAAAAACAAAGAGACAGGGCCAAAGGGGGGAAATGAGGGGGCCCGTCAGAGGGGCAGGGAAAAAACCTCCCTTTAACGTTTAAAAAAAACCCAAAGAGTGATCGTTGGGGCTTTAGGGGGGACAACAGGGGGGAAAATGCCCCCATCCCAGGGGCCCCCAGTGACCCTCCCCACACTGAAAATTGAAATGGTCCACCCACCCAGGGCCGTGTGGTGAAGGGAAAGGCCCAACAGGCCTCTTCAACTTCAGGAGGGGGTGAAGAAATTGGGCTTGGGCAAATAAGACCCCCCCAAAAATTTTTCAGAGCAACCCTTGAGGCATCCTGTCGGGGGTTCATCCCCCGGGAAGGAAAAATGCACCCCAAAAAATCAAAAGGGCCCCCCAGGGGGGGTGGAGCGTTCTGCCCCAAAAAATCAGTGGGGGGACCCCTGCCTTCCTCCCGGACATCACCGCCCCCTGGTCATAGGAGGACCAAGAAGACATCAAGGACCTCAGCCCTCCGAGACCCCGGGCCGGTTTACCCCGGGTACCAAACCCGAAGGGGGAGGTCAGTGCAGGTTTCATTTAAATCTGGGACCCAAAAGACTGAAAAACAGTTTTTATATTTAAGGGGAAATTTGACGGGTTAAAATAGGCACCAAACTAGCTGGCCCCCCCCCCAGTTTTGCCCTGAAAAGTAGTCACTGGCCAGATGGTAAACCCCCCGGTTTCTTTACTAGCAACCCCAGAGGCTGCTGCCCTAGTACCATAAAGGGGTTGAGAAAGTACACCCCCTTGGCATTTTCCATTTTTGCCTTACAAAAGGGAAAATTTAAAATTTATTTTGGGGGGGGTTGGGATCATTTAATTTAACCCAAAATGCCTAAACCCCTTTGAAGATGCAAAAAATTTGGTTTTTGTGGGAAAAAAACAAGAAAAAGACCAAAAAAAAAAAAAAAATTGAGCAATACTTGTAAGGGCCCCTTTTTCAGGGAATTACAGCTGAAGTTTTTGGGGATGGTTTTAAAGCTTTCCCATCTTTAAGGGCCCAAAAATGCCCCGCTCCTTTTAAATTGGAGGGTTCCCCTGGGTCAAACAATCTTTTTAAATTTATACCACAGATTCTCAAATTTGGGTTTAGGTCTGGGCTTTTATAGGCCATTCCCCAAAACATTTAATGTTTCCCCTTTTAAAACCCCTTTTAGTGTTGCTTTTGCAGTTTTACTTAGGGTCATTTCCCCTGGAAGGTGAAAACCCCCGCCCAGTTTAAATTCTGGAAGACGAAAAAGGAAGAGAAGAATTTTTTCCCGTATTTAAACGGCATTCCCTTTATTCCCCAATTTTGACCCGGGTTTTCCCGCCCCGCCGAGGAAAAAAAACACCAAAAAGCATGGGTGCTGCCAACCCCCAGCTTTACTGTGGGGATGGTGTTTGGGGGGATGGATGTGTGTTTTTTGCCAGAAAAGCGTTTACCCTTTTATGGCCAAAAAAAAACTTTAAATTTTTGTCCATTACCAGAAATACCTTCTTCCATATGTTTGGGGAGTCCCCAATGCCTTTTTTGGGGAAATTTAAAAGTGTTTCTTATTTTTTTTTCTTTAAGCAAGGGGTTTTTTTTGGCCAAATCCCATAAAAACCCCGCTTTGTAAAAGTGACGGCTTTTTAAAAGGGCCCCCATGGGCAGTACTCCAATCTCCGCTATGGAGTTTTCAGTCTTTAGGGTTTTCCTTGGTCTCTTTTTTGCCTCTTGATTAATGCCCTTTCCTTTCCTTTTTTCGTGAAATTTTTTTGGGGGGCCCCCCCTTGGCAGGTTGTTTTGGTTAAAAAAGTTTTCCATTTTTATAAAAGGGAAATTTTGTGGTCCTCCGTGGGGGGTTTAAAGGGTTTTTATATTTTTTTTTAAACCCAAAACCCTTTATTATACTTTTCACAACTTTGGGCCTGACCGGTTTTGGGGAGCTCTTTTGGGCTTCATGGGCCGCTTCTTGGGGGGGCCCCTTGCTTATGGTGTTGCAGGGCTCTGGGGCCTTTTAGAACAGGTTAACATAGAGTTAGTGAAAAGATCAAGTGACCCCTTAGATTGCCCCAAAAGGTGGACTTTATTGAACTAATTAGGGGACTTCTGAAAAGGGAATTGGGGTTTCACCCGTCTATTTAGGGGCTTTATATCAAAGGAGGTGAATACAAGGGTTTCAACCCCTTTTTCCGGTTTTTTTTTTTAGGGGTTTTAAAAAAAAAAAAAATTTTTTTCCTTTTTATCCAAAGAAAAAACCAAAATAAAAAAACTATTTAAAATTCGGTTGAATGCAAAAAAAAATAGGATAAGGGGGTGAATCCTTGCAAAGGGACTGTAGTCAGGGAACCCCTGGTCACTTTTTTAATGTAACACTGGTACTTTTTTAAAGGACCCAAAGGGCATTTTATTTAAAGGAAAAACTGTTCACTTTAAAAAAAAGTTCCCCATGGTTTTTTCCCCCCTTTAGGACAGTTTCATTAAAAAAGTATCCCGAAACCCCGGAAATTTTTCCCCCTTTTTTTACTTACAGCCATTCTTTAAAAAAAAACCCCATCAAAACTACACACAATAAACCATAATGACAAAAGCGAAAAAATTTTTATAATTTTTTTCAAAAGAAATACATTAAAAAATTTAAAATAAATACCTTTTTTCATATGCATTCAGACCCCTTTTCCCTGGGGTCTCGAAAATTTAGCTCCGGTGCATTCTGTTTCCCCTTTATCCTCCTGAGATGTTTCTTTCAACTTGATTTGGGGTCCACCTGGTTTAAAAAATTTAAAAAAATTGGACATGATTTGGGAAAAGGGAAAACTAAAAGCCCCATATAAAAGGGCCCACAATTGACAGGCATGTCAGAGGGAATAACCAAGCCCATGAGGTCCCAAGGGAAATTTTCGTAGAGCTCCCGGGGACAGGATTTGTTGAGGCACAGGGTCCGAGGAAGGGGGACCCCAAAAAATTTATGCCCAAAAAGAAGGTCCCCAGGAACAAAAATGGGCCCCATCATTTTTAAAAAGGAAGAATTTTGGGAAACCCCCAAGACTCCTCCTAGACTTTTCCGGGCCCCAACCCAAAAGGCAATTTAGGGAAAAAGGGGCCTTTGGGGGGGGAGGATACCCAAAAACCCCATGGTCCCCTTGACAGAGCTCCAGAGTTTTCCCCTTTTGGAGAGGGGGAAACCCTTTTAGAAGGACAAAACCCGCTCTGCAGCCTCCACCCCAAACAGGCCCCTTTTTTTTAGGTGGCCCGACGGAAGCCACTCCCAGTAAAAAGGGAATGAAAAGCCCCCTTGGAGTTTGCCAAAAGGGCCCCAAAGGACTCTAAAAGGCCCCTAAAAAGGGAATGCCAAGGTCAGTCCCGAAACCAGGGGGACCATCCCTTAGTCAAGCATGGTGGTGGGGCAGCATCAGTGGAGAGTTTTTTAGTGGGAGGGATTGGGGAAAATATCAGGATCGGGGGGAAAGAGAACAGAGCAAATAAGAGATGTCATTTTTGGGAAAACCCGCTCCAAGCGTCGACCCCAGAGTGGTGAAGGTTCCCCCTTTCCAAAAAGGGGCAACACCCAAAACACACAGCCAAGACAACGCAGGAGTTGCTTTGGGAAAGGCTCTGAATGTCTTGAGTGGCACAAACCAGAGGCGGGCTTTAACCCCAATTTAAATTCGGAGGGGAAAATGAAAATAGCTGTGTAGCGACGCTCCCCATCCCCAAAAGGGCAGAGGTTTTAGAGGAAACTTTAGAGACGAAAAGGGGGAAAACCCCCACAAATAAAGTTGGGCCCAAATTGTAGAAACATACCCAAAAAAGAATCAAGGGGTTGGGAAAATTTCTTCCAAAAGGTTTTTCAACAAAGTTTTGAGTAAAGGGTTGGAAAACTTTTTGGGGAATGTGATTTTTTCCGTTTTTTATTTTAAATTAAATTTACAAATATTTTAAATTAAAATGTTTTTTTCTGATTTGTCTTTGGGGGTATTGTGAGAGATTGAGAGGGAAAAAAAAAAAATGTTTAAACAATTTTAGAATAAGGCTGTAACGTAAAAGAATGTGGGAAAAATTTTTAAGGGGGCTGAAAACCTTCCCAATGCATTGTATATTTCGTATTAGTCAAGGCCATCCTTAAGAAATTTTGCCGGGAAATTACTATTTTTTAAAGGATACTACATTTTTCTATCCCTATACTGTCAATTTTTTTCCTTTTAAAAGTGAGGGAAAAAAAAAATTTTTTGATCCCCCGCGATTTTTTTACGTTTGCCCCTGGGCCCAAAGAAATGATCCGTCTTAATTTTAATGGTTTGGTTTTTTTAAACAAGGAGAGACAGAATAAACAACAAAAAAATCCAAAAAAAAAGCATGTTTAAAAATTTTATAAAAGATTGCATTTTTAAGGGGGGAAAAAAGTATTTACCCCCCTTTAATCAGGAAAAAAATAGCTCCCAAAGGGTCTTTTATCAGGGAACGAGCTTTAGAGGGGGCAAAACTCTTTAAAAAGGGGTTTTACCTAATCTCAGTTGACCCGTATAAAAAAAACCTGGCCCCAGAAAACAACAATCAATCGATTTTTAAAAACCCCCACCATGGGCCCAAAACCAAAGAGCTTCCAAGGATCAGGGAAAGATTTTTAGACCCCCACAGGCTGGAAGGGCCCACAAAGGGCCCTTGCCCAAACCCGCTTGGGGGAGAAATTTAAACCCGGGGGGGTGTGTTTTTTTAGGGCGATTTTTTTGGGGGGACGCCCCCCTTCCCAAAAGGGGAAAAGGAAGGGGTTTTTTTTTTAAACACTTTTTATCACGGGAACAGTAGTTTAGTGTTTTTTAATTTTGACGGCCCTGATCTGCCAAAAAAATGTCCAAACATGCAAAGTCGTGCTTCAAATGTCCCCGCCCCCCTTTTGGGGCGATTCGTCAGGTTTTAAAACGGGCCCCGAAGTCTCTCATGCCCTAATGGGAAAAAAATTTTTTTTAAATATCTGAGCTTTCAATACAACTCTATGGGTTCTGAGGGGTTGCATTACGCGCTTTTGTCATACATAACGTTTTAAAGATGAAAAATTTTTAAAAAAAAAAACTACTTTTCACCCGAAAGGGGGCCCAAAGGGAGTACCCGGGCTGCACCCCTTTCAGAAAAGATTTAAAAAAAATTTAGCTGTCAAAGCCCAACCCGGGGGTACTGTTTGAGATTTTCTGCTTTTGGGGAGAGTGAATATTGCCAACCCCAACGGATGAGGGATACAGGGTAGCTGCCGGGGCCACCCAAAGATGAGGTTAGCAACCCGCAGAGTCGTGAAAAAAAGTCTACGAGAAACGAGACGACCCCATAGAAGGTTTTTAAGCATTCCCGGGCGGGTTCATTTGGGGTTTATTTGGGCCAGCACACCTTGAGAGAGGCAGTGGCTACTGAGGGGTCCCACATGGAAGAGGGAATTTTTTTTCCCGCGGCCCTTTTTTACAAAAAAACGGCCCCCCGTCGGGCATTCTGTACCCGAAGCTACAAAAAAAGAAGGACATCCCATGCTGGGGTTTTCAAAAAGTGCCCTGGACGTTACAAGCAAGGCAGGCCATAATAAAATTCAACAATATCAAAAAAAAAAAGGGGAAAAGCTCTTGTTTACCGGCCCAAACGGAAAAAAATACCAAGATGCTGGGTTTTTTAGTGATTTTTTCATTTTTTTTATGGAAAAAGAAAATTTTTTTAGCAGTGTTGGGAAGTGAAAGAACAAAATTTATTATTTTTTCTGTGATAACTTATTTTGCTTTTTTAAAACCCAAAACTTTGAGTCAGTCAAAAAATGCTTTGGGGATTTAATTATAAGGGTGCCCCGTTTCATGTTTGCGGACATTCTTTTAAAAAAATGTGTAGGTCACCTAAAATCATCAGAAAAAAATTTCACCCCCTGAGAAATTTTTTTAGGGGCCCCCACTGGTGACAAAAAAGTTGGTTTCAAATTGCAAAAGGAAAAACACCAAAAAACGCTGTCAATCCCCCGGCCCGTGGGGGTTGGGAAGATAATAATAATTATAAAAATTGCCATTTAGCAGACGCTTTTTTCCAAAAAGGAATTTCAGGCGTGGTGCATAATTTTTGTGCGGGGTTTGGGCCCGGGGATCAAACCATACCGGGGTTACAAAACCATGCTCAAACCCGTGAGTTTCAGAAAGGGCCCCGTGGAGTTGCAAAGATCATGAGAAAAGGTGGGGAATCAGCCCAGAAACTTTCACGGGGGGGGTTTTTGTCAATGATTCAAAGGGAGCGGGACCAAAAGGGCACCCAAGAAAAAAAATGGGAACCCACTAAGCCCTGAAGGGAATGAAATCCTGCAGCGCCCGCAAGGTCCCCCCCGTCAAAAAAAAGCACAAAATACAGGGGCCCCTTGAAGTTTCCAATGAACATCTGAATGGGTTCAGAGGGAGAAACGGGTTTAAAAAAGTGGTTTTGGTCAGATGAGACCAAAACGAGCTCTTTGGGATCCAAAATTTAACTGTGTGTTTGGAGGGGAGAAAAAGCTGCCCATTACCCCCCAAAAACCCCACCCCAACCCTCAAATATGGAGGTGGAAAAAATTAGCTTTGGGGGTGTTTTTCTGCTAAGGGGACAGGAAAACCCCGCATCAAAGGGGGCGGGTGGACGGGGCCATGTACCGGCAAATCTTGGGGGGAAAACCCCCTTCCCCCAGCCCGGGGATTTAAAAAGATGGGTGGATGGGTATTCCCGAGGGCAATGACCCAAAACCCCACGGGCCCAAAGGGAACAAAGGAGGGCTCAAGAAGAAGGGACATTTGGTCCCGGATTTGGGCCCAGGGCCCGTCTCCAGACCTTAATTTTCCCCTAGGGAAAATCTGGGAGGGATCTGAAAGGGTTGAGTTGTCAAAACCACAGCCCCGAAACCTTTAAAGACTTTGGGGGAAGATTTGCAAAGAGGAGGGGGGGGGGGGGGGGGGGGGACAAAAAAACCCCCCTGAGATGTGTGCCAAAAATTTTGGTGGCCCAACCCACAAGAAAAAAGGCACCCTGTGATGCCAACAAGGGTTTTGCCACCAAGTACTTTAAAACATGTTTTTCAGAGGGGTCCAAAAACTTTTTTTTTCCCTCTTAAAATGCAAAACAATTTTTAACATTTTGACATGGGTTTTTTTGGTTATTTTGTCTCTTTATGTTCAAAAAACCTACCATTAAAAAAATGGGCTGATTAATTTTTGGTCAGTGGGCAAACTTTCAAAATCAGCAGGGGGTCAAATTTCTTTTTTCCCCCACTGTACATACCCATCCTATCATTTATACCGGGGGAATCCGGGAAATTAAAAAAAAAAACATCCCCAAAATTTTTGTTTTTAAAAATTCCCTTTTTTGGGATTTTGGGGTTTGTGGGATTGTCGTGTATTTTTAGATATACTGCACTGTTAGATCTTACATCGCTAAAATATGTTTGCGACCAAAAACATTTGATTTTAGCCCAATGGAAACCAAAACCCCAAAAGGACACTTTATCCCCAAATTTTTATCCCCTGGGGCGGTTTTTGTGGTTCTCATGGGAGGCAACTATCGAAGGAGAATTTCCCCCTTTTATTTGGGCTCCTTACAGAGAACCCCGCAGTTTGCCCCAGAACACTTTTTTAAATTTAGGGAAAGTACAGTCTCCCCGACTTAATTTATAAAATGGCCCCCCCCCTGAAACCCCCAGAAAATAGTATTTGAAGTTTTGGGAATACACATGACATAGATGCTTAATTGGGAGGTTCAAAAAAGAGTCATAGCAGTTCCTTTTCAGGGTTTTTTAATGATTTCAGTTGGGTTGGGCCTCGTAGCTAATTGGGAAACGCATGGCGCTTTTTAATGCCAGGGTAGTGGGTTGATCCCCCGGGGCCCCCCCAAAACGGAAAAAGTATTTACAAAGACTGTAATCGCTTTGGATAAAAAAAGTCCCGGGTAAATGGGGATATTTTTATTTTTATTGTTTTTGGTTTTTATAACTAATAAATCTGGGTAAGGGTTTTAAAAAACTGGTTTTCTGTCCCTGCATTGTAAATAGCAACAGAACAAAAAAGTAAAAAAAAAGCTAAAAAAAACAGGGCTTACACTAGGAAAACATCCTGCAAAAAACCCCAGAGCCCCAGAGAGCAGGTTTGGAGGGTCCTTTTGGTACAAGGCCAGGGAGGCCCCGACAAAAACCCGATATGGCCCCGTAAATTAGAGAAAAGGGAAGTACCCGTGAACTTGTTTGCGTGTTGGGGGGGGGATATGGGTTTTCATGCTTCAAAAAAATTTTAAAAGATTAAAAAACATTTAAAAAGGAGATAAAAAATGAAAAAAAAGGTTGTGCTTACTTATGCAAAGACTCCCCGGAACCCAATTTCAAAAATACAAACCCAAATCATGAGGCATTTTCTTCAATTTATACAGATCACCCCACTAACCCGTTTCATTTTTAGGATTTTTGCCCCTTTTTACTAAGCTTCACTTTATTATATGGGTTTAGGTTTGTAGTAAAAAATCCCGTGAGATGACTGCCTGGCCTGTTTTGGGGGTTTTACCTTTCAGCTGGATTTTTTTTTTACCCTGTTTAAAAGGCCCCTTTTTACCTTGTTTTAAAATTCTTTAAAAGCTAAACAGGGCGTTTTTGAAATTTTTGACTGCCCAAATTTTTGGGTAGGGGAAAATGAAATGCTGTAATGATACTTCATCAAATTAGTGAAAAAATTTTGACAACTTTACAAAATTTTCTGCCCAAAATCACTGTTGGGGGCAGGTTTTGGGGGCTTCCATGTACACTGTGCTCCCGTTTAAAAACCCAAAAGGATTTTCAGTCCGCAAGGTTTCCCCTTAAAATATTCAAAATTTTTTCAATAGGTTTGGAAAACTGCCCAGTTAATATGTGAACATTTTCATATTTTAAATCGTCTTCAACCCCTATCAATAATTTTTAAAGTATATTAGCTAACCAAAATTATTTTTTGCCGTCTTTTCTTTTGGTGGAGAGAGAGTTGGCCCCTTAGTGGGGATGGATGTTTGGGTTTGAGGGGGTGTGAAAAGAGATTTTGGCGAGGGCTGACGGTTTATTTTCTGGGGGTTGGTTGAGTTTTCGTGAGTGGAAAATTATTTTGGGGGAAATCAGAACACCCAAAAAGAGCTGGATAAGGGTACAGCAAAAAGAAGACGTTTTTAAAGGCAAAAAAACCCGCCCCAAAAGATACAATTTATGTTATTTTGCAAACCCAACCCCCTTTTTACATTGAGGAAAGGCTTTTGGGTATGGTTGGTTTTTCACACTGGGAAACGGGTTTGGCAAAATTTTGTTAAAGATATTCAGCTGATGAGTTTATTTTTAGTTTTCCTTTTCTCATGGAGCAGTGGGCTCCCCCCGAGGGGGGGAGGGGGGAAGACCCTTTCCCCTTTAGGGATTTCATAAAAATAAAAAAGGTTAAAAAAATTAAAAAAATTGTCATTTTTTGAAGAAAAATTACAAATATTCAAAATTTTTCCAAAATTGATTAAAACACACTATTTTTGCAAAGGGGGGCTACAGTAGCCTCAACAGCACGCAGAGGGAGCACCATGGTGTAGCCGGGGGACAGCTAGGTTCCTTCCTCCCCTGGGTACCCTTTACTTTTAATAGAAAACCAGGAGGCTCCCTTTTTCTCCCCCCCATCCATGGGCTTACACAGGGAATTTTGGGGCAACTTACCCGGGGGGACGTCCACCAAAAACCCATCAGAGCTCTTTCAGCATGAAACTTTAAAAAGTTGTTTACCCAATCAAAAAGGGTCGAGAATTAAAATTTAAATTTGTACTGAAAGGGATAAGCTAAGTAGCTAGCAGTGCAGGGAAAATGTGGTGAGTAGTTGACTAAAAAAGAGAGAGAAAGGGCAATAGTTGAAAAAGTTTTGAAACCCAAATTTATTTTTCCCAAAAAGAAGGAGGGAAACAAAAAGAGAAATTTATATAGAAGGATTTCATTTTTTTTTTAGTTTAATTACTTTGCTAGAAAAGCAGCTAATAGTTTAGCCCATGGAAACACCCTGCTCAAAAGAGGGGTGCTTATTAGCTAGCTGGGTTGGGTACCAAAAAAAACACTGGAACTCTTCCAAGTCAAAGGTTTAAACTTTGGGGGTTTTTCAAATGTATTGGGCCCCCAGGGCCCCCCCGGGGAAAAGGGTTACATTGTAAAATTTTCTGCATGGGGTTGGGAGTGTGTTTACTAAGCGTTAATTTTATTAGCAACTGACTTGACGTACTTTAGCTTTAAATTTGGGGACCAAAGAAGGGAGGCTGTGGTTTGCCCGGGTTTTGGCTTGGGAAAAGGTTTTTGCCTGGTCACATACAATGAGGGGTTGTGCATTGAAGTCCCCCAAAGGCGAAGGGAAAGAGGGGAGAGGAGGGAGAGCTTTAATGGCCCAGAAGGAATTTCAACATGGCTGTTTTTGGGTTTAAAGTGTGAAACAGGTTTTGGGATTTTATTCCCCCCGGGTTTTTTTGAAAAAAAGGTTTTTTTAAAAGGAAGCAAAAGGGAAAACCTGTTTTTCGGGGAGTTTGGGAAAAAAATTTTTAGGGAGTTTTTCCCGAAAACCACAGAGAGCTTTGAACCCGGAACAAAATAAAATTTAAAAAAGTTTTTTTGAGGCTTTTAAAAAACCCACAATAGAAATTCATATTTACAGTTATTTTGCAAACCCAACCCAAAATTTTTTTTTCATTGAGATAGGGATTGATATGGTTTGGGGGCACCAAGAATATGTGGGAGGAAGTGTTTTAGAAATTTAAGGACAAAAAATAAATGAAATCAAACAATTTTCTATAGAAAAATAGTTGGGAAGTTTATTTTTATCTAAAAATTTCCCCAAAAGTATTTAATGTAAAAAAAAGGCCCAATTTAAAAAGCCACAAATCATACTTTCATACAGTGTAGAACAAAAAAAAACAATGAAGTTTTTAAAAAGGAAAAGTTGGGCGGGTTTAGTCCCGGGTTTTTGGGGTTTTCCCCCCCCCGGGGTACAAGTTCTCTTTCCCCTGTCGCTCCTTGTCCCTTTTGGGTTCCCGGGTTCTTTGGGAGGGGCCCTAGAGCGCATAAAGGAGGGTTTTCAACACCTTTTATTCCGAGGCAATAAAAAAAAACTAAGTCCAATATTTTGGTTTTTAGACTAAAAAATTGGGTATTTTGAAACAAAAAAATATTTTAATATTTTATCAAAGGAAAAAAACAGATCAGAAAGCCAAAAAATGTTAGGTCCCGGTACCTGGTTTTCAGACTGGGGGCAGCAGGAGCACTTGGTGAGGGTGCGTTCCCTTTTTAAAAAACATAAGAAAACAATATAATCATCATCATATAAATTTAAGAGGGCCCTTTTTGACCAAAATTTGACCAAAAAAAAGTAAAATAATGTAATTCTACCAACAATTAATTTAAACCCTTTCTGTATCTTGGACAAAATATTTCTTTTAAAATGTGCACCTTTCTCATCTTTTACAAAAAAAAAAATGTAAGGACAATGATGAGGAGCACACAGACCCAAAGGAAAAACCAGGGAAAAGGAACCGAAGAGGTTTCCCCCTTACAAACATCTGTGAAAAAATCAAATAGGGGCGAGACCTTTAGACACTGGGGGATAAAGCCTTTACAATGTTAAGACCCCCAACAAGATCTAAAAGGGTTGAGGTAAAACTTTCTTCTCCAAAATACAAAAATATTGAAGGGTTTTTAGAAAAAAAAAATTTTTTAATGATAAGAAAAAAAAAGATATCTGAATTTAAAGAGAAAAAAAAGATATCCCAAGGGTATAGAAAAAAAGAACTAAAATTTATACCTTTCTGCAATGTAAAAAAATTATTTAAAAAAACAGAAAAGCCGAAGTATTACACGGTCAATGTCAAGTTTGGGCCCGTTCCCAAAACGTATTTTCCCCCCATGGGGCCACAGCACAGTATTTAAGTCCCAGCATAAAGAGGGCCCTGGGGGTTCCTCTTGGGGGGGTTGTAGACAACGTTTCTGGTGGAGCCCCCGCATCAGAGCTTTTCCCACACGGGTCCCCCCGTCTCCAGGGGTTTGTAAATGATTCCGGGGTGGGTTTTTCCTTTCCCCTGACCCCTGTCTGAACCAATAGCACTGGGGTTCTCCTACACAGGTCCCCGTGTGTATTGTATTTTTTCGGGGCCCCACGAGCCCTCCTAGCTGGACGGGGAATTTAGACACAGATTTGTTTTGTACAACTTTTCTACCCCTAATAAAACTTTTTGCTGTACATTACTATTTCGGGTTTATATTTACATATTCAACCCAATTACTGTCATTTTTGTTTTATACAGTGGGGGAAAAAAAGTTTTGACCCCCCTGCTGATTTTGTACGTTTGCCCATTTGACAAAAAATGATCAGTCTAAAATTTTTAATGGTAGGTTTTTTTAAAACAGTGGAGACAAAAATTTAACCCAAAAAAATCCAAAAAACGCTGTAAAAAATTTTTAATAATTGTTTTTGTTTTAAATGAGGGAAATAATTAGGGGGAACCCCCTCTAAATCAGAAAGATTTTAAAATAGCCCCAGGGGGTCTTTTATCCCGGAAAACGACTGAGATTGGAGCACACTCAAAAAGGGAGTTCATTCCTAATCCATTTTTGTTTCCCTGAAAAAAGACCCCTTTTCCACAGAAGCAATAAATCAACCCGTTTCCCAAAACCCCTCCCCAGGGCCCAAAGACCAAAGAGTTTCCCCAAAGGGATGTCGGGGGACAAGATTGTAGCCTACCAAGGCGGGAATGGGCTAAAAAAACCATTGCCAAGCATTTTTGGTGAAAAGGGTTTGAAAACCCAGGGGGGGTTGTGTTCTTTGGGGGATAGGGCGACGCACTCCCAAAAGGGGGAAAAAGGAAGGGTTTTTTTTTTCTAATCAATTATAACGGCAAAAGTAGTTCAGTTTTTCCAATCTAAAAGGGCCTGATCTCCCAAATAAATGCCCAAATCATGCTAAAGTCGTGCTTAAAATGTCCCCCCCCCCGTTTTGGGGCGATTTCATCTTTTGAAAATCCCCAAAGAAGTCTCTCTAGCCCCCAATGAAAATATATTTTTTTCAAATATTGAGCTTTAATAAAATCTCTGGGGGTTTCTGGGGGCTTTCCCACTTACGCGTTTTCGTAAACCCTAACTTTAAACCGATAAACGAAACCTAAAACTACCCCTTTCACCCTGAAGGCGGAAAAGGCAGTAAGGACTTTGCACCCCCCTTTCAAAAAAAATTAAAAAACATGACTGTCAAAGACCTAAAAGGGTTTGTTGTTTGAAAATTGTTTTTGTTTTTGGGAAGTAAATATTCCCCAACCTAAACTGGATGATGGAAACCCAGCTGCCCGGGCCGCCACACGTGAGGTTAGCACAGCGATTTCGTAACCCAACTGTCTACGAGAATGGGAAGCGCCCTTCTAAAAATTTTTTTTAAAGGGCCCCGGGAGGGGTTTCTTGGGGTTTTCATTTGCCGCACACCTTGGAAAGAAAAAGCTGGCTCGTGAGGAACTACTGTGAAGAGAAATTTTTTTTCCCCCGGCTTTTTCCCAAAAACTATGCCCCACGTCGACATTCTGTCCCAGAAGCTACAAAAAAGGACTCAAATTTTGTTTTTTAAAAAAGGGGCCCTGACAGCTTCACAACAATTTGCAGGCCATAAGGTAAGATTAAACTTTAAAAAAATGTGGAAAGGCTCTTGTTGCCCTTTCCAATCTGAAAAAAATCCCAAAGATGTGTATTTTAAAGCTGATTTTTTCATTTGTTTTTTTAAAAATGAAATATTTTTTAAAAATTGAAAAGGTTGGGGGGGGGGGGAATGTGAAAAAAAACCCCCCTTGTTTTATTTTTATTGTGATAACTTTTTTGCTTTTGGAACCCAAAACCCTTTTGGATCAGCCCTAAATGCTTCGGTTTATTGACTTATATGCTGCCCCTGTCTTCATTTTTTTTGCGGGAAACATTTTTTTTTTAAAAATGTGTGTAGGTCCCCAAAATCATCAAAAAAATTGGGCCCCCCCTTAAAATTTTTTTCCAGGGGGCCCGCCACGGTGACAACATTTTTGGTGCAAATATTCGAAAATTGGAAAAAAACCAAAAGCGCTTAAATCTCCCTGGGCCTGGGGGGTCCATGCAAAATAATAATAATAAATAAAAATAGGGCCATTTGCAGACGCTTTTACCCAAAAGCGATTTTAAAAGTGTGCGTGCATAACTTTTTTTTTTGTGCAGGGGTGGTCCCGGGGGAATCAAACCCAACTCCCTTTGGCTTTAAAACCACCATGCTCAAAAACCATTTTGAGCAAACAGGGGGCCCTTCGGGGAGTTGCAATGATCATGAAACGGTGGGGAATAAGCCCAAAAACTAAAAGGGGAGGATTTTTGGTAAATTTAATCTAAAGGGCACCCGGGGAAAACCATAGTCACCAAAAAAAAATTGGGGAACACCAAACCCCCTAAAGGACTAAAACCCGGGCACCCGCCCGCAAGGCCCCCCTGCTCAAAAAGGCACATATACGGGCCCGTCTAAAGTTTGCCAATAACCCATCTAAAAGATTAAAGGGGAAAACGGGGTTTAAAAGTTTTTGTGGTCAGATGGCCCAAAAATCGAGCTCTTTGGAATAAATTTTCCAACTCGCTGTTTTTGGGAAAGGGGAAAATGCTCCCTATGCCCCAAAAAACACCATCCCCCACGTCAAATAGGGGGGTTTGGAAACTTTAGGTTTTTGGGGGTTTTTTTCTTTTCTGCAAAGGGGGCCGGGGAACCAAAACTTCAACCCGCTAAAAGGGGAAACGATGGGGGGGCCCATGCCCCCGGTAAAACCCTTGGGGTTGAGACCTCCTTCCCTCACCGGGGCTTTTAAAAAAAAAAAATTTGGGGGTCGGGGGAGGGGTTTCCCCAAACAGGGACAATGCCCCCAAAACCCCCGGGCCAAAGGCAAAAAAAAGGAGGGGCTCAAAAAAAGCCATTAGGGCCCTGGAGTGGCCTACCCAGTCCCCAAACCCTTTAAATCCCATAGAAAATCGGTGGGGGGATCTGAAGGTTCGAGTTTGTCAAACTCACCTCAAAAACCTTTAAAATGATTTTGGAAAAGACCCTTGAAAAGGAGGGGGGACAAAATCCCTCCTGAGATTTTGAAAAACCCGGGGGTGGCCAACTACAAGAAACGTCTGACCTCTGGGGGATTGCCAAAAAGGGTTTTTGCCCCCAAATTTATTTAAATCATTTTTTGCAGGGGTAAAATATTTAAATTTCCTCATTAAAAGAAAATAAATTTTTAAAAACTTTTTTTGCCCATGGCGTTTTTTTTGGTTTTTTTCTGTCTCTAAACTGTTCAAATCCCCTACCATTAAATTATAGCCCTTCATTTCTTGTCTTGGGCAAACGTAAAAAATCAAAAGGGTCAAAAAATTTTTTTTTCCCTCCCCTGTACTCCCTCACATATTTTTTTAACTCCAAATTCCGACATTAATCACCCCAAATATTTCTGTTTTTCAAAATTCCATTCTTTTACTTTTTAGATTTGGGGTTATTGTCCGGTATTTTTTATTATTACTCACTTTTAAAAAATCTCAAACTCTGTTTAAATATATGTATGGGGACCAAAAAACATTTAAATTGAGCCAAAATTTTAAAAACCCCCTGGCACACTTTTTCCACTCTGTATCCCCTGTCGGGTTTTATTTTTTGGTTTTCTCAGGGGGAGGAAACCCTTTTTATCAAAGGAGAATCCTCCTCTTTGGTCCCCTTTACAGAGACCCTCCCAGTAGCCCCTAAAACACTTGCCCTGATTGAAAATGTCTATTTCTCCTGACTCATCATAAAAGGGCCCCCCTCCCCCTGAGCCCATAGATATGTATGGATGTTCTGTATACACATGACATGAGATGTTTAAAAATTTGGGAGAGTTAAAATAGAGCTCATTAGCATTCTTTCAGTTTGTAAGATTTCATTTGGGGGGGCCCCTCTGTAGCTCTTTTGGTGAGCATGGCGTTCTAATCCCAAAAGGTAGGGGTTTCGATCCCCCGGGCCCACCCAAAACAAAAAAATTTTTTGCACACATGACTGTAAGTCCTTTGGAAAAAAAGGGTCTGCAAAAATGAAATTTAATTTTTTTATATTGTTATTGTTATTATAACTATATATATTTTGGGTTTAATTTTTAAAAAGAACGGGTTTGCTGTCGCTGAAAAATTTTTTTGTTAGTGCACATAAACAACATAACAAATGCAAAAACAACGATTTACACTAAAATAGAAATCCTGCAAAAAACCACAGGGACCAAAAGGGGGCAGGTAGGGGGGGTCCTGGGGTTTTAAAAGGCCACAGGCCTGACCAAAGCCAGATTGGCCTCGTACTTAGAGCAGCCCCCAAAAACCTTTTGTGAATTTGTTAGCTTTTGTGGGGGGGATAGGGGGTTTTCTTCTATCCCCCACATCAAAAAATCAAAAATTTCAAAAGGGGAAAAAAATTTAAAAAAAATGGGTTTGTTTTATTTTATCCAAAGACTCCCGGGGAAAAACAATTAAAAACAAACCCTCAACCCCTGAGCCCTTTGTTTTTCATCAACAGTCACTCTACAAACCTGTTTCATTTTGGTGATTTTCCCTCCTTTTTTTACTAAGCTTCACTTTTTTTAAAATTTGGGGTTTGTAGAAATGTCCGTGAGGGATGACTGCCGGGCCCCTTTTTGGGGTTTTCTACTTACAGCGGGGATTTTTTTTTTTCATGTAATGATTTATTTTAAAACCTTGTTAAAAATTTTTAAATTTAGCTAAAATGTTTTTTTTTTAGCTTTTTGTTTGACTGAAATTTTGGGGCTGGGCCCATATGAATGCTGTTAATGATACTTCACAAAATAGTAAAACCATTTTGACAACTTTTTACAATTTTGTTTTCCAACCCCCTACTGTTGGGGCCCGTTAGGGGGAAATTCCAGTAAAAACTGCTGTTTCCCTTTTGAAGAAAAATTAAATTGCAGCCCCTGCAAGGGCACTTTTTACATATTCAAAATTTTTGTCAATATTTTGTAAAAAAACTGTTTCAGTTACTAGGGTGAACATTGTCATATTTGAAAATTCCCCTAAACCCCTTATAAATATTTTTAAAAAGTATATTCAGCAAAAAGGGTTTTTTTTTTAATTTTCTTCTTTTTTTTTTGGAGAGGAGAAGTTGTGTCTTATGGCGGGGTTTTGTTTGTTTTTTTGTTTGTGTGTAAAAAGAGAGTGGGGCGGGGACGGGAGGGTCTTGCTGGGGGTTAGATTTTTGAGTTTTACGTGAGTGGAAAATCTATTTAGGGAAGTCAAACACCAAGGAGCTGGGAAAAGGGGATACACAAAAGACATTTTTAAAAAAGGCAAAAACACCGTTTTTGATACTATTTTATGTTATTAATTAAACCCAACCCTTTTTTTTACTTGAAAAAAGGCTTGTTGGGTTGGGGGGCCACACTGAATCTTTTTGGGTAAATTTCTTTTCAAATTTATATTCAGTTTGGTTTGAGTTTTTTTTTTAGTTTACTTACCCTCAGGGAGCAGGGGTAGGTTTCCTCAGGGGAAAGGGAGGGGAGGCCCCATCCTCTTCTTGGTGTCATAAAAATAAAAATGGTAAAAAATTAAAAAAGTTTTTTCATTTTTAGAAGAAAATATACTAAATTATTCACATGTCACCAAATAATTGATTAAAACACACTATTTTGCAAAAGGGGGTCTCAGTAGCCTCAACAGACCAGTAGGGGAGCACCATGGTGTAGCCGGGGGACAGGGTAGCTTCCGTCCTCCTCTGGGTACATTGACTTCAAAAGAAAACCCCAAAGGGGGCTCTTGTTCTCACCCCCATCCATAAACTTAACAGTAATTAGGGAACTTCCAGGACGTCCAACCAAACCATCGGGCTCCCTTTCACTGAACTGAAAAGGGTTTTTCAACCCAATTTAAAGGAAACAGAGAATTAATCTTAAATTTGTACTGAAAGCATAACCCAAAAGCTAGCTAGCAGGCAGTGCAAACAAAGTGGTTGGGAGTTGACTAAGGGGAAAAGAGAAGACAATGTTGGGAAAAGTTTTGAAAAAATTCATTTCTTTCCCCAAAAGAAGGAGAACAAGAGAGAAATTTTATTTTATAGAAAAGGTTGTCATTTTTTTTTTTAGTTTTAAAATTTTCTTAGGGTAGCAATGGCATCTAGCATTTTTGCCTTGGAAAAAACCCGCTCAAACGAGGGGTGCTTATTAAACTAGCTTGGGTTTTGACATCCAAAACAACACTGGAACTCTTCAATCAGGTAAGCCCTTTTTGGGTTTTTTTAAATGTAAATTTCCACCAAGGGGCCCCCCGGTAACTTTCTTACAATTTTAAAATTTTTGCAAAGATTGTAAATGTGTTTTACAACGCGTTTTCTTCTATTTGCTATACCCGACTATGACGTTCTTGCTAAGGGGTTAAACGTTAGGCTGTGTGGGGCGGGTTTTTTCTTGGAAAGGGTTTTGCCTGGTCCCCATACAACTTATGTGTTGTGCATTGAAGTCCACAAGCGAAGGGAAGAGGGGGAAGGAGGGGAGAGCTTGAAAGGGGAGAAAGGGGGACAACGGGGTGTGTGTTTTACTGTGATTTAGTGGGGTATTCATTCCGCCGGGGTTTTTTTGGAAAAAGTTTCTTAAAGGAAGCAAAACCCCCTGTTTACGGGGAGTGGAAAAATCTATTTTTGTGGGGTCAGAACACCCCGAGAAACTGTGTTTCTATACCAACTAAAATAACAGGGGTTTTAGAGGCAAAAAAAACCCCAATAGTTTCTATTTACGTTTTATGCAACCAACCCAATTTTTTTTTACATTTGGGGGATTTGCCCTTTATATGGTTGTTGCACACTTTAAAAATGTGGGGGAAGGGTTTTTTAGAAATTTTAAGGCAAAAACATAAAAATTCCCAAACAAACAATTCCTCTATATGAAAGTAGTTGAATGTTTTTATTTTTTCTAAATGCACAACAGTACAAAGTAAAAAATTTGCAATGAAAAAACCACCGTCTACATACATACAGTGTGGAAAAACCAAAATCAATGCAAGTTTTAAGAGGAAAAGTTTTACGTTTTGGGCCATGTTTTTGGCTCTCCCCCCAGAGTCACCGTATTCCCCTCTCCATGTCCTCCTCTGGTTTTCCTTTTTTCGGCCCTTCGGATTCCCTTTTGGACGACCGTCAGGAAACCCCCATAATGGAGTGTGTCAAAATCTTGGTCCTGAGAAACAATAGAAAAAACTTTAAATTCCCCCCAAATTTTGGTATTAAGAATTTAAAAATTGGGGGTATTGTGAAACAAAAATATTTTAATATTTTTATCAAAGGGGAAAAAAACATTTGGGTTCAGGGAACAGCTAAACTGTTTTGGGTCAGGTTTACCTTGGGTTTTCATGACTGGGGGAGCAGGGCACTTGGCTGAGGGTTCGTTCCTTTTAATCAAACATAAAATCAAAATAATCTCATCACAACAATGAAGGGGCCTTTATTACCACTTTTTTACCAAAACCCTGTAAAAAAAAAGTAAAACTACAACAAATTAAAAAGCCTACTGTACCCTTTTTCCAAAAATATTGGGTTTTCCCTGTGCACTTACCCCATCTTGTAAAAAAACACATGTAAAGGCCCAAAGATGAGGATTACACCAGACCCCAAACCCAAAAAACCAGGAAGTAAAGTTACAGGGAAAATGGTCCCCCTTACAAAACCCTCTGTGGGGAAAAACAAAAAAGGGACAGAGACACTGGAAAACTGAGGGTAAAACCTTGACAATGTTTAAGACCCAAAAAAGACCCCTACCTGATCTGAGGTCCCTTCTTTCTTCTCTCCCGATAAAACAGATAATCTGAAGGATTAGAAAAAAGGGAATCTGAATGATATGAAAACAAAAATTCGAATTTTAAAAAGAAAAAAAAATTCCGAAAGAAAATGAAAACAGAACTAAAAAGTACCTTTTCCCGAATGTAAAAAAACATTGAATTTTTAACAAAACAGAATGTCAGAAAATTTACTTTTTTCGGTTTAAAAATCAACTTGGTCCCCTTCCCAAAAAGTAAACCCCCCCACATGAAAGGGGGCAGCACAGTAGTAAATCCCAGCACCCGAGAGGCTGAGGTTTCCTCTTGGGGGGGGTTGAACAAGCTCTTGTAGGAGAACCCAGCATCAGAGCTGTTTTTCCAACTGATCACCCTGGGCTCCATGGGGGAAATATTTCCCGGATTGGGGGTTCCCCCTGGCCCCGTCCCCGAAACCAAAAACACTGTGTTTTTTCCTTAAAACAGGCTTTAGTGTTATTGTACAGTTCAAGTCACGAGGGCCCTAGCTGGACTGATTTAGACCCAGACGGGTGTACAACCCGTTTTTGGGTGTTGGACTCTGAAAACCCGAAAATAATATCATGTCGTAAATATTTTGGTTCCAAAACCTCCCCACCTAAAATTTTTAAAAACCAAGAAAAGGATCTCATTTTGATAATTTCTTAAAACCCATAAGAGCTATTTTTTTACTGTATTTAACCCATTATTTTTTTTTAAATAAAAAATCTAAAAAGCTCAACTGGGGGGGGGGGGTCGGGGGGGGGGGGGGGGGTTCTTTAAGCTTTTTGGAATTTTTTTAAGAAGGTATACCAAGGATCAAATTTTTCCTTTTTTGATTTTGAATTTTAAGAAACCCCCTTGGGGAAATAAAAAAAAAAAATATATGAAACAATTTTTGATGGAAAAAATTTTTTTTTGGGATTACTGCTATTAGGCCATCCAAAAACATTGGGAAAAAATTCACTGCATGGGCAACAGATAGTCCCCCCCAAAAAATAGTCTAAAAGGAGTTTTTTTCTGAAATGTTCCCGTCCTAAAATCTGAAAAGATATAAAAAGATTCCCGGAAAGTTTTTTTTTTTGTTTTTTTCCTGTTTTAACCCCACTTTTTGGCCTAAACAGTCTCCATAATTTTTTTAACTGGAAACAGGGGCCCCTTCAGATGAGTCCAGGGGCCCAAACAACCACACGTACTTTTTTTTTGTGTCTCCCCCTTTCCCCAAGGGGGGCATATTAGTGTGTAGCCCCAAAAATTTCGGGACGCCACGGGCAGAAGAGGGAAAAATCGGCTGTTCCCACTGCAAAACGAGTCCCAAGCCTTGTGGGGGTTTGGGAGAAACAAAACAGGGGAAAACCCATCATGTTCCTGGAGTCTTTTCTTTTCCCTCATTTTCGGGATGTCTCTGGTTGCAAACACTGCAGTATCTCCCAGCTTAAAAATTTAAAAGGTTTGTATGGGTATTTGCTGATGCCTTTAAATTTGATTTCCGCAGGGCGGGAGACATCAACCTTTTATGTAATTCTTTAAGGGGGGGGCACAATAATTTTAAATTTTCCCTTTTGCTATTCTTCTACAATCTTTAAAGATAACTAAGATTTTTAAAAATCTGAAAATAAGAATTATTTCGTACCTTTTTTCAAAGAGAATGGTTCCTTTTCCAAACTCCATCTTGTTTTCCCTAAGTGGGTCCCCCCATAGTTGTGGCTTTAAACAGAGAGTTTTTCCATTTCTGAGATCCTTAGGTGATTTTTTCCTTTTTTTCACTTTCCCACTGAGAAGGGGTTTTCCCCTAAAATTTATGGGAAAAAAAAGCGTCAAATTTTTTTTTTTCCCCCCCCCCCCCTACTTTTTAAAAAAAATGTTTTACTTAGCCGAGGATTTTTCCAAAAGGGTTTTTCCCTTTTACCGGGGGAATATTACTGCCAAAGTTTACCCTTTATAAAACGTGAAAACCCCCGGGTCCCCCCAAAATTGGGTGACGTGGACAATGGCTGAGGGTTGTGCTGCAGCTGGAACAAACTATAAAAACACAAAAAAAAACTTTTTTCTTTCTAATTCCCCTAAATTAGCCTCCCCCATATAAAAAAAAAAATTTTTCTATGTTTGGGTTGCTTGAATGGGCTGGGAAAATCAAAAACCCAAAGTATTTTGTTTTTGGTACCATCACACAAACAGAGAAATCAATTAAAGTGCCCTTTTTCCCTTTGTTTTAGGAGGGGAAAAAATCATACCAGTGGAAAATCTTTGAAAGTATCATCTTTAGTGGAAAAAAAACTACCCATGTGAAACACTTTTAACAATGGGGGTTTTGGTGGGTTGGGGCGAACCCGAAAGGGGTCTTTTTTTTTGACGCCTCATTCAACAACCATTTGGGCTTGTATTGTAACCCTAAATCCTGAATGGTTTTTTTTGGGGAAGAAATTTTTTGGTTTTGTAGTTTTTCCAATTCACTCTCCGGGCCCTACCTTGGGGGTGGAAATTTTTAAAAATTTTTTTGTTTGTTTAAACCAAATTGTTTCCCCACAGTTACTTTTTTAAGGTTCCCTTGATTTAGGCCTTATCTTGTCTCAATTTGCACTTGTTTTAAGGTCCTCAAGTTTCCCCTTTAAAATTAAAAAATAAATAGTTTTTACCAAGTCCATTTAAAAAAGTTTTTCGGGGACATCAATGACAGGATAAAACAAATCTATTGTATTCAGTCTCATTCCCCATCATTCACGAAACATGCACTAACTTAATGTAACACCTGAGAGCATGGGCCCATTGGAAACCCCAGCCAATCATCCCCTGGTTTAATGGGTTTTTTCCAAGGAGGCAATCTAAACAGAAGGAGGTTTTCCCCCTCTTTTGGTCTTCTTACAGAGGGCCCTGCAGTAGTCTTTGTGCTTCACAAGAAAATGTCTGATTGCGAATGTACTGAAAATTCTCCCATGACATCATCACAAACTTGTCCCTCCCCTGGACTGAGATTGTTAAATTAGAGGGTTCAAACAGATTTAATTAGCAGTTCCTTGTGGTTTGGAACTGATTTCAGATAACTATACATATATTCAAGTAAGTTTATGGCTGCAAACTGTCAGTGGCAACATGAACAACAGGTAAAGATTGTAAGAACAACAGACTTACATCAAATAGACGTCCTGCTGAAAACCACAAGGAGACACAGAGTGCAGGTAGCAGGGTAGATACGGCCTCATGTTGCTTAGAGCAGACCGCAAGTACCTGTGAACTGGTTCTATGTGTGGTAGGTGGGTGTGAGTGGCCTGATATCAAGACGTCTGAAAGAGGACAAAACATTTCAGAGGAGAGATGACTTGAAGAAATAGGTTGTGTGCCTTACTTATGTAAAGACTTCCTGGAACTCAATTTATAAACTACACTCACAAACACATATCATTGTCTTCATCATATCGCTCTACTACCTGTTTCATTTTTAGTGATTGTGGCTCATGATTACTTATTGACATAAGTAGTAATGATCCTATGAGGAGGACAGTCTGACCTGTCTGATATATCCTTCTGGCTATTCTATGAAGCTGAAATTGATTTATAACATGTTATAAATGTGTAAAACTATTCTTTACATTTAAACTGCAGAAATCGGTTTTCCGTTAAAACGATTCCATGTGAATTCACAATGCAGCTACACTGCTGCCAGCAACGGTTTGGGTCTCACGGTGCATCCCTTTCAGATGGCTAAGTATTGCACCTGTACTACTATTAGTGTACCTCAATTCCACCTCGCAAAGTTAGCATTTCCTTCTCATTTAACTTCTCAAATTAATGTCATACAGGACTTTGCTGCTGTCACTTGCCTTTCTCTGCAATTTTTACAACTGTTAATGACTTTGACGTAGTGGTGGAGACTCGTCGCCAAAATAATTGATCCCTCGACTTCCGACTTCCGCTAGGAATCGACTCCTAAGATTCAGTATTTTTGGAACGGAGGAGAGATTAGTTGCTGTACTTCTGATGCCCGTACATATTGTGATGTATTTCATTACACCTTACGTAATCTTACGGAGTCT
>CM072221.1:20328090-20348340 GCA_036851935.1 Coregonus suidteri
AATAGCTAACATCTCGATGGCAATAATAAATAGTATGCCGATAGTGGACACCTTGTTCACTCCTCTTGTGATTTTAACCCAATTTATAAGAGTTTGTCCAAAATTGAAATCCTCCAGGCATTTATATATAAACCCCAGTCGTACTTTATCAAATGCCTTTTCAAAGTCTGCTATGAATAGTAGGCCTGGTTTCTCAGATTTTTCATAGTGTTCTATTGTTTCTAGTACTTGCCTTATATTATCTCCAATGTATCGCCCATGTAAATAACCTGTCTGATTAGAATGAATAATGTCAGACAATACCTTTTTAATTCTATGTGCTATACATTTTGCTAGAATTTTTGTATCACAACACTGAAGTGTAAGGGGCCGCCAATTTTTTAAATGGACTGGATCTTTATATTTTCCACTTTTATCCTGTTTCAGTAATAATGAAATCAGACCTTCTTCTTGAGTGTCTGATAATCTACCATTTACATAGGAGTGGTTAAAACATGCTAATAACGGTCCTCTGACTATATCAAAAAAGGTTTGGTATACCTCGACTGGTATGCCATCCAACCCTGGAGTTTTCCCGGATTTAAAGTCTTTAATTGCATCCAGAAGTTCCTCCTCTGTAATTTCACCTTCACATGAGTCTTTCTGTATGGCTGTTAATTTTACATTATCAATAGAAAAAAAATCTCTACAATTTGCTTCAGTTAAAGGAGATGGAGGCGACTGAAACGAAAACATATGCTTAAAGTACTTTGTTTCCTCCTTCAAAATATAATTTGGTGAATCATGGGTGACTCCATCATTTGTAACCAGTTTCAATACATTCTTTTTGGTAGCATTCCAATGTTGAAGATTAAAAAAGAATTTGGTGCATTTTTCCCCATATTCCATCCAGTTTGCTTTATTTTTATAATATATTACACTTGATCTTTCTTGAATAAGTTTCTCCATTTCTTTTTGTTTTTCCTCTAATTTATTCTGAGCCTCTATGTTACAGTATTTATTTGGAAATTGCTCCCAAGGATGAACCAGACTTGTGGAGGTCTACAAATTTTTTTCTGAGGTCATGGCTGATTTCTTTTGATTTTCCCATGATGTCAAGCAAAGAGGCACTGATTTTGAAGGTAGGCCTTGAAATACATCCACAGGTACACCTCCAATTGACTCAAATTATGTAAATTAGCCTATCAGAAGCTTCTAAAGCCATGACATCATGTTGTGATACAGTGAATTATAAGTGAAATAATCTGTCTGTAACCAGTTGTTGGAAAAATTACTTGTGTCATGCACAAAGTAGATGTCTTAACCGACTTGCCAAAACTATAGTTTGTTAACAATACATTTGGGGAGTGGTTGAAAAAACAAGTTTTAATGACTCCAACATAAGTGTATATAAACTTCAAACTTCAACTGTAGCTCTCCATTATGGACTCGTCCATGTTTCTTTAACATGGAGGATAGGTCTGTGTCGCCATGTGTCATTGTACTGATGGCCAGTCCAGTGTGATTTTCTCCAACCACGAACATCACGGTAGTGGTGAATAGTCTCCTTTCACGACATAGAGTGGCAGCTTTTCAGTTTGTCTGTTTAACTGAACCGTGACCTCAGTGAGGCCTCTCACGGTGACAGTTCACCTGTGTAAGTCTTTAACACGATGTGTGCTGGCTGAAGTGGAAGGTGTTTCAGTGTCTTTTTGTAGACTGTGTTTGACACAAGAGATACAGCTGCCCCTGTGTCAATCTCCATACGCACCGGCTGCCCCTCTAGCAAGTAGCCGTGCAGCCCTCCAGCTGTCAATGTGACTTCCTCGTCTGATGAGTCACTCACCTCAGTGTTCTCCTGCTCAACAGCGTGAACATGTCTCTTTTTCTTTTGTTGGAATGTCAGTTTCTTTTTTTAAATTTTTGACATTTGCTCGAAGCTCTTTTTGTTTCTGCAGGCTCGTTCAATGTGGCCTTTTTTACCACAGGCTCTGCAATCCATGTCCTTACCCTCTTTCGGATCTGACCCTTTTTTCAATTTTCGCCTAAAATGACATACCCATATCTAACTGCCTGTAGCTCAGGACCTGAATCAAGGATATGCATATTCTTGATATCATTTGAAAGGAAACACTTTGAAGTTTGTGGAAATGTGAAATTAATGTAGGAGAATATAACACATTAGATCTGGTAAAAGATAATACAAACAAAAAAACATGTGTTTTCTATTTAATTTTTTGCTTCATCTTTGAAATGCAAGAGAAAGGCCAGACACTGATGTAGGATTCTAGATGTAATTTAGATGTTGTCCACCAGACAGGAGCAGTGTGTGTGCAAAATTTCAGACTGATCCAGTGAAGAATTGCATCACTACACAATATTTTGTATCAAGTCTGCCAGGAGTTTTCCCAAATGTGCCAAATTAGTTTTCAAGTACATAACTATAGAGAACATACAAAAATGCTATGGTAATACAAAATTTAAGTTTGCACACTCCCAGGAATGTCATAAATGATGGGTCATTAGCTTCCCTACAGAAAAGACACTAACCTTCACACATCTAGATGGCCGGCCGGGGTGGGTGTGGAGTCAGAGGTCAAACTGTAGAACCCAGTTCCTACATTTGAATATAAAAATAGATTTTTCAAACAAAACAACACTACATTTTTATCTCTGGGACCCTCAGGATGACAAATCAGAGGAAGATTACAAATCAGAGTAAGTACATTATTTACCTTCAGAGGTGAATGTACCAAACCAGTTGCCGTGATAAAAGTGTTTTGTTGTTGTGCACTATCCTCAAACAATAGCATGGTATTTTTTAGCTGTAATAGCTACTGTAAATTGGACACTGCAGTTAGATTAACAAGAATTTAAGCTTTCTGCCCATATGAGACATGTCTATGTCCCGGAATGTTGGCTGTTGTTTACCATAGCATTCTAGTCACATATCGCATATTGAGCAACAACCGTCCTGTATAAGGGACACCGATCCCGTAGAGGTTACACCAGCATGTAGACAGATGCCTGATGTCCCACTTTGCCACAGCGGAAGCATGTGCATTGATTTCCCTGTCTCTGACTTTCAGTTGCAACTCTATGCACTTTTCCTGATGAACTCAACTGCTGAGCCTCCATGGACACACTGACTTCAATGGTCTTTGTCAAGGTCAGATTACTTTCAGTCAATAGTCTCTTTTGCGTAGCCACTCCGTAGTCCACATACTAGTCTGTCTCTAATGGTGTCATTTAGAATATCATTAATTTCACAGTGCTCTGATAGTTTCTTTAACGCAGCAGCAAACATTGTCACTGATTCTCCTTCTTCCTGATTCTTTCAGTGGAACCTAAACCTTTCAGCAATAACTAGTGGTTTCAGTGAAAAGAGCCCTTTCAGTATCTCCACAATATCCCCATACGTCTTATTACCTGGCATGTCTGGCTGTAGCAGGCTGCGTAGTGAATGAAATGTGTTTGGCCCCATTACACACATTTTTTTTGGCACAATTTAGTCCTCATTAATGTCATTTGCAAGAACAAAATACTCACTGCTCAATACTCCACTGCTCAATACTTTCATCAAACTGTCAAATGGTTCCAACAATTCCAGCCATTTTTTTTTCTCTATAGGCTCCTGATTGTCACACTTCAATATTGTCCTCAACCACAGCAATAGTTTCCTCAGTCATGTGATCTTCATTCACTTCACTCTAATAACTAATCATTTAATAATGGCGCCGGAGGGGATGGCTGCAGTTTTATGGACTCTTAACCACTGTGCTATATTTTGTGTGTTTTCCGCATTGTTTGTAACTTATTTAGTACACAATGTTGCTGCTACCGTCTCTTATGACCGTAAAGAGCTTCTGGACATCAGAACAGCAATTACTCACCTTGAACTGGACAAATAATGTTTATTTAATGAGTCGGATGAGAGGGATTTGCTCCAGACACCTGACAGGGCCCTCATCCCCATCATTCGCAGTAGAAAGAAATTGAGATATCGCGGAAGGAGATCGTGGTGCTTGGTAAGGAGCCGGCGACGATACTATTGGACAACTTACAATCGCTTGATAATAAAATGGACACTACATGCACGTATATCCTATCAACGGGACATTAAAAAAGGTTTCACCGAGTCGTGGTTGAACGAAGACATGAATAACATACAGCTGGCGGGTTATACACTGTATAGGCAGGATAGAACAGCAGCCTCTGGTAAGACAAGGGGTGGCGGTCTATGTATATTTGTAAACAACAGCTGGTGCACGAAATCTAAGGAAGTCTCGAGGTTTTAGTCACCTGAGGTACAGTATCTCATGATAAGCTGTAGACCACACTATCTACCAAGAGAGTTTTCATCTATATTCTTCGTAGCTGTCTATTTACCACCACAAACCGATGCTGGCACTAAAACCGCACTCAATGAACTGTATACGGCCATAAGCAAACAGGAAAACGCTCATCCAGAGGCGGCGCACCTAGTGGCCGGGGACTTTAATGCAGGGAAACTTACATCCGTTTTACCTCATTTCTACCAGCATGTTAAATGTGCAACCAGAGGGGAAAAAAACTAGACCACACACAGAGACACGTACAAAGCTCTCCCTCACCCTCCATTTGGCAAATCTGCCTATAATTATATCCTCCTGATTCCTGCTTATAAGCAAAAACTAAAGCAGGAAGCACCAGTGAATCGGTCAATAAAGAAGTGGTCAGATGACGCAGATGCTAAGCTACAGGACTGTTTTGCTAGCACAGACTGGAATATCTTCCAGGATTCTTCCGATGGCATTGAGGAGTACACCACATCAGTCACTGGCTTCATCAATAAGTGCATTAATGACGTCGTCCCCACAGTGACTGTACGTACATACCCCAACCAGAAGCCATGGATTACAGGCAACATCCGCACTGAGCTAAAGGGTAGAGCTGCCACTTTCAAGGAGCGGGACTCTAACCCGGAAGCTTATAAGAAATCCTGCTATGCCCTCCGACGAACCATAAAACAGGCAAAGCGTCAATACAGGACTAAGATCGAATCGTACTACACCGGCTCAGATGCTCGTCGGATGTGGCAGGGCTTGCAAACTATTACAGACTACAAAGGGAAGCACAGCCCCAAGCTGCCCAGTGACACGAGCCTACCAGACGAGCTAAATTACTTCTATGCTCGCTTCGAGGCAAGCAACACTGAAGTATGCATGAGAGCATCAACTGTTCTGGACGACTGTGTGATCACGCTCTCCGTAGCCAATGTGAGTAAGACCTTTAAACAGGTGAACATTCACAAGGCCGCAGGGCCAGACGGATTACCAGGACGTGTACTCAGAGCATGCGCTGACCAACTGGCAAGTGTCTTCACTGACATTTTCAACCTCTCCCTGTCTGAGTCTGTAATACCAACATGTTTCAAGCAGACCACCATAGTCCTTGTGCCCAAGAACACTAAGGTAACCTGCCTAAATGACTACCGACCCGTAGCACTCACGTCTGTAGCCATGAAGTGCTTTGAAAGGCTGGTCATGGCTCACATCAACACCATCATCCCAGAAACCCTAGACCCACTTCAATTTGCATACCACCCCAACCGATCCACAGATGGTGCATTCTCTATTGCGCTCCACACTGCCCTTTCACACCTGGACAAAAGGAACACCTATGTGAGAATGCTATTCATTGACTAAAGCTCAGCGTTCAACACCATAGTGCCCTCAAAGCTCATCACTAAGCTAAGGACCCTGGAACTAAACACCTCCCTCTGCAACTGGATCCTGGACTTCCTGACGGGCTGCCCCCAGGTGGTAAGGGTAGGTAACAACACATCCGCCACGCTGATCCTCAACACGGGGGCCCCTCAGGGGTGCGTGCTCAGTCCCCTCCTGTACTCCCTGTTCACTAATGACTGCATGGCCAGGCACGAATCCAACACCATCATTACGTTTGCCGATGACACAACAGTGCCAGGACAACAACCTCTCCCTCAACATGATCAAGACAAAAGAGATAATTGTGGACTACAGGAAAAAGAAGAGGACCGAGCACGCCCCCATTCTCATCAACGGGGCTGTAGTGGAGCAGATTGAGAGCTTCAAGTTCCTTGGTGTCCACATCACCAACAAACTAACATGGTCCAAGCACACCAAGACAGTCGTGAAGAGGGCACGACAAAACCTATTCCCCCTAAGGAGACTGAAAAGATTTTGCATGGGTCCTCAGATCCTCAAATGGTTCTACAGCTGCACCATCGAGAGCATTCTGACTGGTTGCATCACTGCCTGGTATGGCAACTGCTCGGCCTCCGACCGCAAGGCACTACAGAGGGTCGTGCGTATGGCCCAGTACATCACTGGGGCCAAGCTTCCTGCCATCCAGGACCTCTATACCAGGCGATGTCAGAGGAAGGCCCCCCCCCCCCCCTCCTATTTAATGCTGCTGCTACTCTCTGTTTATTATCTATGCATACTCACTTTAATAACTCTACCTACATGTCCATATTACCTCAATTACCTCGACTAACCGGTCCCCCCGCACATTGACTCGGTACCGGTACCCCCTGTATATAGCCTAGGTATTGTTATTTTTACTGCTGCTCTTTAATTATTTGTTACTTTTATTTCGTATTATTGTATATTGTATTTTTTCGAGTGATCTTTTTTGGTATTCTTTCTTAAAACTGCATTGATGGTTAAGTAAGCATTTCACTGTAAGGTCTACACCTGTTATATTCGGTGCACTTGCCACTGCTATCAATACACTGTGCTAACATTGGCCTAGACTGTACCACGGAAAATAACTGTTTTAAACGTGTAAAATCTTTTGTTATGTCTCGTGGGTTTCATAACCATGTCTTTATAACAATTCAACAATGATGAAACGGGAGACAGGAATTCAGTTCAACCATTTATCTGGAACATGATCATATCAACACACACAACTCCCATGGTGCTCTGCGGCACAACCCTAATACACCACAACGGCTACACAATATTACCCGGGATAATGTGATTTGCCTCAGTGGCAGTGAAGCATGAGTCAAATAAGTTTTCAGTGCAGGTATTTCTGAGATTCTATTGTTCCGGCATGTCCTGTGCTTCTTCACCTCAGGCATTCACTGAGTGTACAAAACATTAAGGACACCTGCTCTTTCCATGACATAGACTGACCAGGTAAATCCAGGTGAAAGCTATAATCCCTTATTGATGTCACTTGTTAAATCCACTTCACTCAGTGTAGATGAAGGGGAGGAGACAGGTTAAAGAAGGATTTTAAAGGCTTGAGACAATTGAGACATGGATGGTGTGTGTGTGCCATTCAGAGGGTGAATGGGCAAGACAAAATATTTAAGTGCCTTTGAACAGGGTATGGTAGTAGGTGACAGGCGCACTGGTTTGTGTTAAGAACTACGGCGCTGCTGGGTTTTTCTTGCTCAACAGTTTCCCGTGAGTATCAAGAATGGCCCACCACCCAAAGGACATCCATCCAACTTGACACAACTGTGGAAAGCATTGGAGTCAACATGGGCCAGCATCTCTGTGGAACGCTTTCAACATTTACATTTAAGTCATTTAGCAGACGCTCTTATCCAGAGCGACTTACAGTTAGTGAGTGCATACATTATTTTTTATACTGTCCCCCCGTGGGAATCAAAGCCACAACCCTGGCGTTGCAAACGCCATGCTCTACCAACTGAGCTACATCCCTGCCGGCCATTCCTATCCCTACCCTGGATGACGCTAGGCCAATTGTGCACCACCCCATGGGTCTCCCGGTCGCGGCCGGCTACGACAGAGCCTGGATTCGAACCAGGATCTCTAGTGGCACAGCTAGCACTGCGATGCAGTGCCTTAGACCACTGCGCCACTCTACATCTTGTAGAGTCCATGCCCTGACAAATTGAGTCTTTTCCGACGGCAAAACAGGGGGGTGCAACTCAATATTAGGAAGGTGTTCTTAATGTTTTGTACACTCAGTGTACAGTTTATTACCCTTTACGGTGATATCTTCTGAGCAATGATTAATAACTGTACAGTATAAATATGTAATGTCACAGGATTGACAGGCCAGTTGAATATAATTACATGCTTAGAATTGAATGGCTAACTTTTTATGAGAATTGGTTTTAAGATCAATACAGGAAACAATACAGGAAACTGCTATGAAGTGTTAAGTTAAATATTGATTTTATTGCTATTGTAAATGAAGATGTACTTAGAAATTATTTATCTTTATCCATGTTGGCAATTTACCAAATGAGGTGGCAAATTAATTCATGGCTTTGTGACATAAATCAAGGCGGCTGATGGTGCCCTATGTGCTGTACTGTATATTCTGTATTCTCATGAAGAATTATAGTCAATTTTTCTGTGTTACTATCCAACATTTTGATTTGATAAATGAATGTGTAGTAAAGGGTCATGAAGTCACCAGGGCCTTTGACCCATGCGGTATGGCCTCCCATTACCAAAGTAGTATAGAAACCAAAAAAAGAAACCACATAAACAGCAGGGCCAGGCAGGGCTTTCATGTCCATTATAGCCCTGGGTGGGTATGTAATAGGAGCTGTCAGAAGAGGTCAGCTTGCTATGCCAGATTGTCTCAAGTCAATGGTATGGGGTAACCTGAGAGACAGTGCATATTGGGGAGAGACAGGTGGATCTCCACAGGTGAGAGAGCCTTTCTTCACAGATTTGCTTTGACATTTGAGTCATTTGTATATTTAAAAAAAGAACGCCTCCTGATTTAAGTAAGGTACCATTGAAGAAAAGTCCCATGGTGAGCAGGAGGGAGGTTTGTCTTCTCACAACATTTGCAACTTTGAATGCTCAAAATAGAACTGTCAGTCCTGAACGCAAAGGTTGACCGCAAGTAAACTGCTATAACATTCTTATCAAAATGTGTGGTACATTTTGTATTTACATTTTAGCAGACGCTCTTATCCAGAGCGACTTACAGTTAGTGAGTGCATACATTATTTATTAATTTTTTCATACTGGCCCCCTGTGGGAATCAAACCCACAACCCTGGCGTTGCAAACGCCATGCTCTACCAACTGAGCTACATCCCTGCCGGCCATTCCCTACCCTACCCTGGGCCAATTGTGCACCACCCCATGGGTCTCCAGGTCGCGACCGGCTACGACAGAGCCTGGATTCAAACCAGGATCTCTAGTGGCACAGCTAGCACTGCGATGCAGTGCCTTAGACCACTGCGCCACTCGGGAGTATATTTATTACGGATCCCCATTGGCGGCTGCCAAGGCAGCAGCTACTCTTCCTGGGGTCCAACCACAATTTACATACAATAAAACAATACATACACAACACCTTATTACACACTACTCTAACATGGGTCCCTCTATCGTCAAGCTGTGGAGTAATATGTCAGACAAGTTTTGAAAATTACTATGTGCTATTTGAGGAACTTAATTCATCATATATTTTCTATAATGTTCATTATATACATTTTATATACTTTATGTTCAATTTTTTAAAATGGATTTATTATGTATATATATATATTTTGTACCACTTTAAATATGTTTTGCGACCAGACATTATTGCTTTGTTAAGGCATCTTAGTACCAGTGCTGTTTGGAACCCAAACTGCTTTTGAGATTGGAGGGCTGGCTTCTGAAGTTACACAGTGGTGAAATCAAAACTGACTGGCTGAGGAAACCAAACCCATAAGTTATCGGACAGAGCCCAAAGAGCACAGCAGGCATGGCACTCATAAAGGCATTTAGACAACTGTGTTACACCCCATCTAACAATCCTGGACTAGTCACTGCAGTGCAATGCAATGACAGATGCACCATTAGACCACTAAGGAGTATAGCACTCCTCATTCATCACCACGCCATCTGTCCACCTCATTTATTACATACTTAGCCTCATGTCATACTGTATCTTCATTTCTCAATATGAGGAAGTGGGAGTGTAGTGTGGTTCAAAGGGATTTAAATGCATTCTAATTGATGAGATCCGTTTTAAGTTTGATGCTTTGGTGTAGCTCTAATAAATGGTCCCCCACACTTCACGATGCAAGGAGAGGGTCACTGGTCACTGGTCACATGATCAGGTCATAATGATTTCACACAGGATTTTGTTACACCTGTGTTTGGGGAGATATTTGGACTACTTGCATATCAGGTGGTTGTTTTGCCTCATAAAAACATCACTTGGACAGGTTTATCATGCTTATGTTTGCATATGCATCTTAATTCAGTCTGACATCCCCAACAGGGGAGATAAAGTGTCACCTGAGACAAATTCACCATGAAACTCCAGAGAGCACAGTCTCACATACCATTGTGAGTACCATTCTGCACAGTTCTCTCTGCATCACTTCAAATCGATCAATTTCTGAGATAATACAAAATATGTAAACAAAAATATTCAACTCTAAAGCTTGTTATCAAGGTTATACATTTTAGGAAATGTGGTTGGAAAAACACAAACATCATTCACAGTAATAAAAATTGAGCCGCAGACCTCTTACTGTTTTTCAGTGAAAGTGCGTGAATGTCTGGTGAGTGAGTGTGGGTGACGCTAGAAGTCTGTGACCAGAGAGTTTTGTCTGCACCAGTGGCTGTGTGAAGCGTGGTGTTAAATCACACTGTGTGAAAGGGAGAGCTCCTGATCTGCTCCTGTTGTGACAGTGGCACAGCCCTTTGTGGAGAAACCCCTGGCAGTAAATCTGCTCTGGTCCCCCTCACAAAGGACTGACTCTCTTTATGACTCCTGGGAGGGTGGTGTGTCTCTGAATAAACAATGAGGGGAGTGGGACCTAGCTGCATTCTTTCTCAGGCAGCTCCAGCAGATGATGCAGGGAATTCTGGGGGACTCCCCTTTGTTACCTCCCTGCAAACTGCAGGATTGTGTTTCCCTCGATACAAAGCCATGCATTTCTCCATGTGTCTCTCAGGTTGTTCTGGCATAGCATCGTAAGGCTCATCGCAGGTAATAAGGACAATTTGTAATATCCCCAAGAAGTGCTAATTCTAAATGATAACACATAGATAATACATTTAAAACATAATTATATTCTGTGCACTGCAATGACATATTCACCATTTAAATGCTCAAAATGATTGCACTGTGTCAATTGGCTAAACACGAAAAATCCAATCAATACTGACACTATCTGCTGAATAATATGCACTCAAGCACATCACTTCATCTTCATAAGGTAACCTAAATAATAGTGGAAGTCCAAAGTGAAGACTTCCTTCCAGTTGTTATTCTAGCTGCGGCTTGCCCATTGAAGCTATTCTTGTTAAAAATAATACCCTCTCATCTGAAAAAAGCCAACATGACTAATTCAAAGGAAACATGTTCTCAATCATGAGAGCTTGGGTATGGATGGTCCCAACATAAACTTCAGTCTCTTCTTGCACCTAGCAGAGGAACTCAGAAGTCTCAGAGAGCTACCCTGGCCAGAGTCTGACCAGGAATGGTCTTACAAAGCTAAAATCGGTTGAGGAAATCGTATCCATGTTCAAAGGATGCATGAATATGTGAGGTACATTGAGGAAAATCAATATACCCATGGCATACATGTATTTATATTGACCAATGGTTATATCAATCATATGAATTGCATTTTCAAATGACAGTTGGTGCTTGACTAATCAGCAAAACAACATTTACAAAATCAGAATGTTGTGTGCTAAGACAAAGGGAAACATAAGTCACCAGTTGTGTATGGATATCATAACCATAAAAACAACCATGTATAAACATCGGGTCCAATTGACTAAGGGATGACCAAGGGTGAGTTGCCATGGTGATGAATGTTGCAGCCATAGAATTAGGAATTAGAATACTTAGTAATTTAACAGGATCTCTATAGCTACTACACTCCCAGCAGGACATAGGCTCAGCGAATCACACGGCAGCCAAAGCTCTTTTACTGAACTGGAAAGCTGCCTGCATTCATTGAGTGATCTCACTTATAGTTTACTCAACCTTAAATGTATGACATTGTCTTATAGATTTGAGTCTAGTCATTGTCTCATACAGTATGCTTCAGGCTATGGTAGATTTTAACTCCTCAGTAGGAGAGAGAAGCCTTTTAGCAGCAGGCAGGCTCAGTAGATTTATGGGGATCCTCTGCACCACTGCTCCCTCAGCATTGAGAGAGTGAGTGTTCAGAGCAGCAGGAGGACCCAGCTAACACAGTGGGGTTGCCCACAGTTGATTAGCCTCACAATGCACCACAATGAAAGTCATGTCATCCACTTTCTTCTATAATCCTATGAGGTGCAGGAACAGTTCACTGAAGTGTTGCAAACTCAACCAAGTGTAGTGTGTGTGTGTTTTATCTCTGTTGAAAGTTTAAACAGAAACAGATTTCTCTTCACTGAAATGGGCCTGACCCCCCAGGAAAAAATCATTTGAATCTCCCTCCTTCGTCTGTATTGTCCAACTTCAGAATCATTCAAAGGATAAATAAACAACATGAAAACATACTAATAAAAGTAACCTTACCCATTAGGCATTGGGGTCTTCCCCTCCTCTCTCACACTGCGAATCTCTGCCTGATGAGAGGAATGGCTGCTTTTGTAAAGGACGTTGGAAGTGCAAACAGACACTATTGGTCACCCTGGATACCTGGAATTCCAAACAGGGAGCGGGGTGGACAACCAAATTTGGATCAAGGGTCATGTTTGCCAGGGCCTGAGTCACAGGGGTTATTAACAATATAAATGCATTACTGCAATTAAATATTGCACAAAAGATATTATGAAGTCTGGAAGTCAGACATTTTTCCAGGTCAAGGGACATGTCATGGACCATACTGTATTTTGATGATTTACAGAGACCCTCTGATCTGTCCACTTCCAACCTCTGATCAGCTTTATTAGATCACTGATGTGGAATGTTGATCTGTTGACCTCATCTATTCATTGGCGACCTAATTAATTGTGTGTCACAATTCTGAGTTGATGACTGATTTTCCTTGTTAAAACCTGTTAGCACTTAACTGCCTCAGTGAACGGCTGGACAGTTATGGTTCCCATCCCCCTCACTTCTGCTGAGTCTGTTGGTTGTATGATATGAATACCCTAATTTGAAACCACTCAACTGTGCAAAATGAACATCAGTGAGACCTACATGGTAGTCCCATAAGGGCTGTATCTACTATATATTTCTAGATTAAATCTACACACTAGCTTCGATCCAGCTCTTTAGTCATCAAACTTCCTCATAAAAACGCATTATGAAACAGTTTTTTCTTCTTTGACATAACTATAGACTTTTCATTGGAATGCTTGTGTGTTGCCAGAGCAACCACTAATTAACCATTTGTTGTTCCCACTAAAGTGTTGGGGAATCTACTCTGAAAATATAGTTTACCAAGCTACCAATTACTTCACACTGGAAGAAGTTAAGCTACACTAAAGCTACTCTTAAGAAATCCTTGACCTGTGCATCAATTTAATTAACATAATAAAAAAATCTAAATCTAAATCTGTCAGTTTAAGATAGAGATACAATACATGACCAAAAGTATGTGGACACCTGCTTGTCGAGCACCTCATTCCAAAATTATAGGCATTAATATGGAGTTGGTCCCCCTTTGCTGCTATAACAGCCTCCACTCTTCTGGGAAGGTTTTCCACTAGATGTTGGAACATTGCTGCGGGGACTTGCTTCCATTCAGCCACAAGAGCATTAGTGAGGTTGGGCACTGATGTTGGGCGATTAGGCCTGGATCGCAGTCGGTGTTCCAATTTAACCCAAAGGTGTTCGATGCGGTTGAGGTCAGGGCTCTGTGCATGCCAGTCAAGTTCTTCCACACCGATCTCAACAAACCATTTCTGTATGGACCTCACTTTGTGCACGGGGGCATTGTCATGCTGAAACAGGAAAGGGCCTTCTCCAAACTTTTGCCACAAAGTTGGAAGCACAGAATCTTCTAGAATGTCATTGTATGCTGTAGTATTAAGATTTCCCTTCACTGGAACTAAGGAGCCTAGCCAGAACCATGAAAGACAGCCCCAGACCATTATTCCTCCTCCACCAAACTTTACAGTTGGCACTATGCATTGGGTGAAGATGGCGCCCGAGGAGATGGCTGCCGTTTTACGCGCACCTAACCAATTGTGCTATTATGTGTGTTTCTTCGCGTGATTTGTAACTTCTTTTATACAATTTTTGAGAACCAGTTCTCATTTACAACTGAGACCTGGCCAAGATAAAGCAAAGCAGTGCGATAAAAACAACAACAACACAGAGTTACACATGGGATAAAAGAAAACATACAGTCAATAACACAATAGAAAATCTATATACAGTGTGTGCAAATGTAGTAAGTTATGGAGGTAAGGCAATAAATAGGCCATAGTGCAAAATAATTACAATTTAGTATTAACACTGGAGTGATAGATGTTTCTGCCACCGTCTCTTACGACCGAAAAGAGCTTCTGGATATCAGGACAGCGTTTACTCACCTCAGACTGGACGAAGATTTTTTCTTCAACGAGTCAGACGCTAAGGATGTACTTCAGATACCCAACAAGACACAAATCCCCGTCATTCGCAGGAGAAAGAGACGGAGATATCGGGGACGTAGGTCGGGGTGCCTTGTAAGGATCCGACGGCGAGTGAGTAATTTGCCTCTTCCATCAGTCCTATTAGCCAACGTACAATCATTGGATAATAAAATAGACGAGCTACGATCAAGAATATCCTACCAACGGGACATTAAAAACTGTAATATCTTATGTTTCACCGAGTCGTGGCTGAACGACGACATGGATAACATACTGCCGGGTTTCACGCTGCATCATCAAGATAGAACAATTGTGTCCAGTAAGACAAGGGGTGGCGGTCTGTGTATATTTGTAAACAACAGCTGGTGTACAAAATTTAATATTAAGGAAGTCTTGAGGTTTTGCTCGCCTGAGGTAGAGTATCTCATGATAAGCTGTAGACCACACTATTTACCAAGAGAGTTTTCATCTATATTTTTCGTAGCTGTCTATTTACCACCACAAACCGATGCTGGCACTAAGACTGCATTCAATGAGCTCTATAAGGCCATAAGCAAACAGGAAAACGCTCATCCAGAGGTGGCGCTCCCAGTGGCCGGGGACTTTAATGCAGGGAAACTTAAATCTGTTTTACACAATTTATACCAGCATGTTAAATGTGAAACCAGAGGGGAAAAAAAACTCTAGACCACCTTTAATCCACACACAGAGACGCATACAAAGCTCTCCCACGCCATTCATTTGGCTAATCTGATCATAACTTTATCCTCCTGATTCCTGCTTACAAGCAAAAACTAAAGCAGGAAGCACCAGTGAATCGGTCAATAAAGAAGTGGTCAGATGACGCAGATGCTAAGCTACAGGACTGTTTTGCTAGCACAGACTGGAATATCTTCCGGGATTCTTCCGATGGCATTGAGGAGTACACCACATCAGTCACTGGCTTCATCAATAAGTGCATCGATGACGTCGTCCCAACAGTGACCGTACATACATACACCAACCAGAAGCCATGGATTACAGGTAACATCCACACTGAACTAAAGGGTAGAGCTGCCGCTTTCAAGGAGAGGAACTCTTACCCGGACACATATAAGAAATCACGCTATGCCCTCCGACGAACCATCAAACAGGCAAAGCATCAATACAGGACTAAGATTGAATCATACTACACCGTCTCCGATGCTCGTCGGATGTGGCAGGGCTTGCAAACTATTACAGACTACAAAGGGAAGCACAGCCGTGAGCTGCCCAGTGACACGAGCCTACCAGACGAGCTAAATCACTTCTATGCTCGCTTCGAGGCAAGCATCACTGATGCATGCATGAGAGCATCAGCTGTTCCAGACGACTGTGTGATCACGCTCTCCGTAGCCGATGTGAGTAAAACCTTTAAACAAGGCCTCAGGGCCAGACGGATTACCAGGACGTGCAAGTGTCTTCACTGACATTTTCAACCTGTCCCTGACTGAGTCTGTAATACCAACATGTTTCAAGCAGACCACCATAGTCCCTGTGCCCAAGAACACCAAGGTAACCTGCCTAAATGACTACAGACCTGTAGCACTCACGTCTGTATCTATGAAGTGCTTTGAAAGGCTGGTCATGGCTCACATCAACACCATTATCCCAGAAAACCTAGACCCACTCTAATTTGCATACTGCCCCAACAGATCCACAGATTATGAAATCTCTATTGCACTCCACACTGCGCTTTCCCACATGCACAAAAGGAACACCTACGTGAGAATGCTATTCATCGACTACAGCTCAGCATTCAACACCATAGTGCCCTCAAAGCTCATCACTAAGCTAAGGACCCTGGGACTAAACACCTCCCTCTGCAACTGGATCCTGGACTTCCTGGCGGGCCGCCCCCAGGTGGTAAGAGTAGGTAACAACACATCTGCCACGCTGATCCTCAACACGGGGGCCCCTCAGGGGTGCGTGCTCAGTCCCCTCCTGTACTCCCTGTTCACCCATGGCTGCATGGCCAGGCACGACTCCAACACCATCATTACGTTTGCTGACGACACAACAGTGGTAGGCCTGATCACCGACAACGATGAGACAGCCTATAGGGAGGAGGTCAGAGACCTGGCCGTGTGGTGCCAGGATAACAACCTCTCCCTCAACGTGATCAAGACAAAGGAGAAGATTACAGTACAAAGAAGAGGACCGAGCACGCCACCATTCTCATCGACGGGGCTGTAGTGGAGCAGGTCGACCAACAAACTATCATGGTCCAAACACACCAAGACAGTCGTGAAGAGGGCACGACAAAGCCTATTCCCCCTCAGGAGACTGAAAAGATTTGGCATGGGTCCTCAGATCCTCAAAAAGTTCTACAGCTGCACCATCGAGAGCATCCTGACTGGTTGCATCACTGCCTGGTATGGCAACTGCTCGGCCACAAGGCACTACAGAGGGTAGTGCGTACTGCCCAGTACATCACTGGGGCCAAGCTTCCTGCCATCCAGGACCTCTATACCAGGCGGTGTCAGAGGAAGGCCCTAAAAATTGTCAAAGACTCCAGCCACCCTAGTCAGAGACTGTTCTCTCTGCTACCGCACGGCAAGCGGTACCGGAGCGCCAAGTCTAGGTCCAAAAGGCTTCTAAACAGCTTCTACCCCCAAGCCATAAGTATTTGATACACTTCCGATTTTGCAGGTTTTCCTACTTACAAAGCATATAGAGGTCTGTAATTTTTATCATAGGTACACTTCAACTGTGAGAGACGGAATCTAAAAAATCCAGAAAATCACATTGTATGATTTTTAAGTAATTAATTTGCATTTTGTTGCATGACATAAGTATTTGATCACCTACCAAGCAGTAAGAATTCCGGCTCTCACAGACCTGTTAGTTTTTCTTTAAGAAGCCCTCCTGTTCTCCACTCATTACCTGTATTAACTGCACCTGTTTGAACTTGTTACCTGTATAAAAGACACCTGTCCACACACTCAATCAAACAGACTCCAACCTCTCCACAATGGCAAGACCAGAGAGCTGTGTAAGGACATCAGGGATAAAACTGTAGACCTGCACAAGGCTGGGATGGGTACAGGACAATAGGCAAGCAGCTTGGTGAGAAGGCAACAAACTGTTGGCGCAATTATTAGAAAATGGAAGAAGTTCAAGATGACGGTCAATCACCCTCGGTCTGGGGCTCCATGCAAGATCTCACCTCGTGGGGCATCAATGATCATGAGGAAGGTGAGGGATCAACCCAGAACTACACAGCAGGACCTGGTTAATGACCTGAAGAGAGCTGGGACCACAGTCTCAAAGAAAACCATTAGTAACACACTACGCCGTCATGGATAAAAATCCTGCAGCGCACGCAAGGTCCCCCTGCTCAAGCCAGCGCATGTCCAGGCCGTCTGAAGTTTGCCAATGACCATCTGGATGATCCAGAGGAGGAATGGGAGAAGGTCATGTGGTCTGATGAGACAAAAATATAGCTTTTTGGTCTAAACTCCACTCGCCGTGTTTGGAGGAAGAAGAAGGATAAGTACAACCCCAAGAACACCATCCCAACTGTGAAGCATGGAGGTGGAAACATCATTCTTTGGTGATGCTTTTCTGCAAAGGGGACAGGACGACTGCACCGTATTGAGGGGAGGATGGATGGGGCCATGTATAGCGAGATCTTGGCTAACAACCTCCTTCCCTCAGGAATTGAAGATGGATCGTGGCTGGGTCTTCCAGCATGACAACGACCCGAAACACACAGCCAGGGCAACTAAGGAGTGGCTCCGTAAGAAGCATCTCAAGGTCCTGGAGTGGCCTAGCCAGTCTCCAGACCTGAACCCAATAGAAAATCTTTGGAGGGAGCTGAAAGTCCGTATTGCCCAGCGACAGCCTCGAAACCTGAAGGATCTGGAGAAGGTCTGTATGGACGAGTGGGCCAAAATCCCTGCTGCAGTGTGTGCAAACCTGGTCAAGACCTACAGGAAAACGTATGATCTCTGTAATTGCAAACAAAGTTTCTGTACCAAATATTAAGTTCTGCTTTTCTGATGTATCAAATACTTATGTCATGCAATAAAATGCAAATTAATTACTTACAAATCATACAATGTGAGTTTTCTGGATTTTTGTTTTAGATTCTGTCTCTCACAGTTGAAGTGTACCTATGATAAAAATTACAGACCTCTACATGTTCTGTAAGTAGGAAAACCTGCAAAATCGGCAGTGTATCAAATACTTGTTCTCCCCACTGTACATACAGGGGTCCTAAAATTCAAAATCAAATAGCTTAATGATACATGCATGGTATGACCACCTTAAAACAATTCCATATGTTAGCTTAGTAGAACTTCCCCCAGGCTTAGACTTTTAGAGGTTAAGAAAAATATAGTTTACTTAACTAAAGCTACTTCGAAAAAGTAGTTCACTACATCCAAACTACTTCGTGAAAAAGTATCATTTCTAAATCTGAAATGTCTTAGAATACAAATTGCAAGAACAGATCACTTTGTAGTCAGATTTTAACACAATGTGTAATTTATCCTATTAAACACAAAAACTGTTTCAAGTGCGAATTAGGAAGAATTAAGCAACTGTTTGCCTACTTCATCCATATTTTATTTTAGCAAAAAAAGGTAGTGTGTAGTTCCAGTAGTTAGCTACATGCTAATGAACTACTGAAAACACTACCAAGATTTGAATTTCGTTCAACTACTACCAAGCTACTACAAAATGTAGTTTAATTACTAGTTGAACTACGTGTAGTTCACTACTCCCCGACACTGTCACACTGGCAGCCAAAGTTTTGAGAAGAAGTTCGTGAGCTTTCTCTGCCAGGAATAGCTCATTAATGGCATTGTGATAGATGGAGCCTGAAGTCTATCTTTATTATTCCAGCATGGGCATTTGGCTTCAGGTCAAATAAAGCATTACAGAGAAGACCCAAAGAAAGAGCACATAAATCTGAGAAATTGCCAGTAGCTGTGATTCCAGTCCAGTATACATAGACACATCATATTCTCAGGCCTCATGTTGGCAATAGCATGATGTGGTCAGAGGCGAAGCCATGGCAGGGCCGGGCAGAGGCCCTGCCAGATGAACACTGGCCCACCCAATCAAGATAATTGGATTTGTTGTTGGTATTGTCTCCTAACTACTAGGTCCATCATCACCCTTCCTATGACTTCATGTACTGTTTGAGAGGACTCTCTCCACTACAGGCCGTATCAAAACATCCATCAGATCTTGCACGCTGACTGCACGTCTCACAATCTAGCCCTGTTGTACATTGAATGGACCTCAGTGACTCTTTGGATTATGATTAATTAATCTCTCCTCTTCAACACCAAGCCTAGGTGTCTACGCCTTGTGCTGGTAAAACATGTAACACACAAGAAAGGTAGCCTGAATACTATTTATTCATGATTTAGAACTAATGTTTTCATGCCTGCTTGGTAGGCCGATATGTGTTTGATTCAAATGAGATACTGTATTCATTCCCACCGTGATATTAGGCTATGTATGATGAGGTCATGTTTTCATGCCTGCCTTGGTAGGCCAGGTTATGTTTGCTGATGTATGTGAGCTGGTGTATTCATACCCACCGTGTTTTATGTGGATGATTCATGTTTTCTCATTTCTGAATGCCTATACAGTAGTTTTTCTTTATTCAAAGTGAGCTATTTATTTCATATCCGCCATAGAGTTCAAGATTAGCCTAACGTGTTTGTATTGTCTTGTGTGGGTGGTTTTTTCATTGGCAAAATTGTCTATTTGGGCTTAATGAAAACTCTTTCCCA
>CM072221.1:20348840-20420369 GCA_036851935.1 Coregonus suidteri
GCGATAGATGACAAGGATATTAAGCTTAAATGGGCTAGTGACGTGACAGCATGGAATTCAAATGAGGAGATAGACAGATGGGTTAGGGGAAAAATTGAGAATGTCCACTTGGGAGAGATGAGGATTCCTGTGCCACCACCCCTCTGACCAGATGCTCTCGGGGTATGCGAGAACACATGGTCAGACGAGGAGAGAGCAGTAGGAGTAGCAGTGTTTTCAGTGGTAATCCATGTTTCCGTCAGCGCCAGGAAGTCGAGGGACTGGAGGGTAGCATAGGCTGGGATGAAGTCAGCCTTGTTGGCAGCAGAACGGCAGTTCCAGAGGCTGCCTGAGACCTGGAACTCCAGGTGTGTGGTGCGTGCAGGGACCACCAGGTTAGAGAGGCAGCAGCCACGCGGTGTGAGGCGTTTGTGTAGCCTGTGCGGAGAGGAGAGAACAGGGATAAGGCAGAGGCATAGTTGACAGGCTGTAGCAAATGGCTACAATATTGCAGAGGAGATCGGAATGAATGAACTAAACCAAATTTGAAAGGAGAGAGTAGTTGAAAGGTGCCATAGTCAGACCTACACATTTCCTGATTATTCACAAACAATTGTGCACATTTAGCTCTATCATCAGAGTTATACAGCAAGTAACTGTATGCTTTTCATGATCAGTAAACATCAATTCATCATTGATCAATTGATCATTTGCAGTGATAATTAATGGCTGTTTTTGTTTTTGCTGTTCTCCAAATAGCATTTTAGAGTTTATAAATTGTGTAGAAATGCAGTAAATCAGCGTCAACTTCCACCCCCCCCCCATGAAAAAAATATCCCCCCACCCTCACTTTGCCATATCCTAGGTTTAGCTGAACTGACGCCACTGCATGTGAATGCATCTGTATAAGCAGTGTTTAATTTGAGCCGGATCCTGTTCCGGCAGGATCTGACTCAAATTATACACCTCTCAGTTGTGGACTGTTTCGCTCCAGATACCTATTTGGCTGGATCCGGTACCTCTACTTGAGAAAAGAAATAGCTGTTTGCAATGTAAAAATTCTAATAAAAGCGATCAAAGTTCATTCGAGTTGCCGCCTCATTAATTCTCCTGCCCTAAAAAACGTAATGTGAAAACGTCGATTTTCAGCCATTATAGCGCATGTTTGAGACCAATGCATGGCCGTTGCTGTGGTGAGAGAGAGAAGCGCGCCTGTATCTCTCTCTCTCAGAACTAGAATGAGATTCACTTTTCCCTCTCTCTGCTCTGATAGACATGAGCCTGCAACTCTCATCGGGGTCAGTATGCTGCTGGAGCGCGCATCAAGGGGGGGGGGGGGGTACTGGGGGGGGGGGGGGGTACACGACTTCCGCCGAGGCTGCCTCCCTTCCTTGTTCGGGCAGGTTTCGGCGTTCGTCGTCACCGGCTTACTAGCTACTGCTGCTCCCATTCTCATCACTCCACTTGTCTTGTCTTGTCTTTCACACACACCTGGTGCTCATCCCTAATTAGTCATGTGATAAGTGTTCCCTCTGCCCCCTTGTCTTTGTGAGTGATGTTCTATGTGGGAGGAGAGTAGCTCGGTTGAGATACTCTCTCATTTATTTTGCCAGGTTGATTTTCCCCTGGGTCATTACCTTTATTGTATTTTTCTTAGACTGTGTTTGGACGGGGAGGATTGTTGCCCTGTACCTGTTTCGATTGCCATGGTATCTAGGCTTGTATGTCTCGGAAGGAATAAATCTGCATCCGGTTATTTTACTTCTGCGCCTGACTCCGTCCATCATGCACCACAGTTCCAACGCGGTGTCTTTGTGAGATTAGCCATGTGGGGGGTTTGAACAGATGATCACTGCATGTTCTAGTTTCCCACCGTGTAAAGCATGGAGGAGGAGGTGTTATGTGTGGGGGTGCTTTACTGGTGACAATGTCTTGTGATTTATTTAGAATTCAAGGCACACTAATAAGCATGGCTACCATAGCATTCTGCAGTGATACGCCATCCCATCTGGTTTGGGACTTAGTGGGACTATCATTTGGTTTTTTAACAGGACAATGACCAACACACCTCCAGGCTGTGTAAGGGCTATTTTACTAAGAAGGAGAGTGATGGAGTGCAGCATCAAATGACCTGGCCTCCACAATCTAAACCCAATTGAGATGGTTTTGGATGAGTCAGGGACCGCATGAGTGAAGGAAAAAAGCAGCCAACAAGTGCTCAGCATATGTGGGAACTCCTTCAAGACTGTTGGAAAAGTATTCCAGGTCAAGTATGGTTGAGAGAATGAGAAGATGTGTGCAAAGCTGTCATCAAGGCAAAGGGTGACTATTTGAAGAATCTAAAATATAAAATATATTTTGATTTGTTAAACACTTTTTTGGTTACTACATGATTCCTTCCATATGTGTTATTTCATAGTTTTGATGTCTTCACTACTTATTCTACAATGTAGAAAAAGAAAATAGTAAAAATAAAGAAAAACCTTGAATGAGTAGGTATTCTACAAACTTTTGACCTGGTAGTGTATGTTTAACTTAGTGAAAGGCTTTCCAGTCATGAAGCATTCAACAATGCATAAGGGTATGAGTCTAGTACATTTTCAAATTTGTCAGAAAGTTGTTTCCATTGAAAGTTTAAAGCCTACTGTTAGCTAGCGCTAGGTAGCTATCTAGCTAACGTTAGCTGGCTGGCTAGCTAGCTACAGTACGTGTATGAGCTGTGTAGTAATATTATTCATCTCATAAAAACATTTGCATTGCTAGTTATATGGCCTACTGATAGCTAGCTATCATTAACCTAGTGTTTAGCTTTCAACCTGCAGATTTCATACTACATAATTTCATGCATGGTGGCTAGCTATGACAATCCATGGTATTACCATACCGTATGCGTTGGGATTATTGTTCATTGTTTAGCTAGCTATCTTGCTAACGTTAAATGTCTAAACACAAGACTCAACTTCGCCAGATGATTACCTGACCCATCACTTTAGCCAGGTTTTGTGTCTTGGGAGGATTACGGCCTAATCTATTGTATTTCATGAACATGGGTGTACATATCTAGACAATAGAGACCCATACACTTAGATAGATGTGGCTGGTGGGTGGATATAGAGCCTTTCTTTTCATGAACCATCTACTTGGCCAGGTGTGTCTGGGGGAGATTTTCAGACACACTCACACACATATACACACACACATTGACTGCTACTATTTTTTTTTATCCTGCTGCTCAGTCACTTTACCCTTGATTTGTATGCATATCACATAACTCATCTATCACCAGTATCACTGATCTCATTATGATATTGTTATTGTACATAGTGTATATTATTTTGTTCTTTCTCTACTGGAATTTTACACTTTGTTGACTCTTTTCCATTGACACATTCTATTTTTGATATTGCTCATTGCAAATGTGCAAGTAAGCGTTTCATTGTACCGTTTACACCTTCTGTATCCTGTGCATGTGACAAATAAACTTAGATTTTATTTGAAATAGTGTGTGTTTACATTTACATTACATTTTAGTCATTTAGCAGACGCTCTTATCCAGAGCGACTTACAGTTAGTTTACCAGAGGCAGCAATGTAAAGAACAACATGAGCTCCACCAAAGTCAGATTAGGATTTAGGCCAAGGACTAGATAAGGTGTATTTTTACCTGGAGTTTTTCCCTTATTGTGGGCTACTACTTTTCACCCCTTTTAGTCTTTAAATATTTGGTTGTTTACTACACTACCTTACTCACTCTGTTTAGCGCATGGCCTCACATGTGAATCCTTAAAGAGATGGGTGGGGCTAAGGCTTAAGAGGTGTGAACGATGCTGAATGTGTGTAAACAAGGAAGAGCTCTCTAGTAGGTGTACCAAAACATTCAAGGGCCATTTTCTCAAAAGTGGGGTTACAAGTTAATCAACTTTCAAAGTAGTATTACTTTCCCAAGGTCCTCAACTGCAGTGTATGATATACCATTTTGAAGCTCTGAGTCTGTACGTTTATCCGATGTAAATTTTTTATTTTTTTTTATTAATTTTGGTACAAAAGACCAAAAAGTGTAAGCACTCTTCCAAACATTTGCTAGAGAACGCATTTATAAGCAGTTGTCATACTAATGATACCTTTGAGTGTGTAGATATGAGCTTGACAACCAGTTGACTGAGAACACATTCTAATTTACAGCAACAACATAGGGAATAATAACAGGGGAGTTTAATGAACCATTTGGAAGCCATGTTGGTCAAATTGGAAATTTGCCAGGACACTAGGGTTAACACCCCTACTCTTACAATAAGTGCCATGGGATATTTTAGTGACCCCAGAGAGTCTGGACACAATGTCCCCAAACACTGCCCTGGGACCTTTTTTTAGACCAGAGGAAAGAGTGCCTCCTACTGTCCCTCAAACATCACTTCCAGCAGCATCTGGTCTGCCATCCGCAGATGAACCAGGACCGACCCTGCTTAGCTTCTGTAGCAAGCCAGCAGTAAGATGCAGGGTGGTATGCTGCTGGACAATTATTACATATCATAACAATTCAAATTTAAGAACTGAAATGAGAAGTATATATCCATATCGTACATATAGTGTTCTTATCTCTCAATCATTACAAATGTGATTTTAGTTTCTGGCAGAAAACGGAACACGAGTTTCTACTTGTAGCATGAGGACAGAAAAAGTTCAGAGGGGAGGGTACGTCTGTGCTGTTCCATGTGTTTACTGATGTCACAGCAGCCAATCAGGCCTGTGGACCCTCACTCCACTTCTGTAGAAACAGACACCCATAACCTCCTGACTCTCACTCCCATCTGACACACAGGACGAGTAGTCTATGCATGAGGAGATGCTGTCATCAAAGATGGAATTATACATTGACGCAACTATTTTTCAATTTTTGTCTGACATTTAGCATAGGTAGGTTTCAGAAATTCATAAGTATAAAAACGTACTGTAAAATTGCTGACAGAACAGCCTGGAAAAGGTATAGAGAAGAGACGAAACTGTCACGACTTCCGCCGAGGCTGCCTCCCCTCCTTGTTCGGGCAGGTTTCGGCGTTCGTCGTCACCGGCTTACTAGCTACTGGACGATCCATTTCATCACTCCACTTGTCATTCTTGTCTTGTCAAGCACAAACACTCTGGTGCTCATTCCCCTAATTAGTATGTGTATAAGTGTTCCCTCTGTTCCCCTTGTCTTTGTGAGTGATTGTTTCATTGTGAGAGCGAGTAGCTCGGTTGAGCTACTCTTCCATTTGTATTTGCCAAGGTGGAATATTTCCCTTGTGATGTTTCGTTTTTACGCTGGGTGCATTTTAATTTATGTAAACTGAATAAACTCTGGACTTCGGTATTTTACCTCCTTTGCCTGAATCCTTCATTCACACTCGTCACAGAATCACTCACCTGCCTGAAGGAGGTCAGCAGGAGGAAGGACCGCATGCTTGGAGTTGTGGCAAGGGTCCCAGGGAGCATTCCTCAATGCTTGGCCAGCTTGGGGAGGAAGCGATGGATCGAGTTTCTTCAGGGTAGCACAGCCTGTTGCGAAGAGAGGACACCGATCTATCGAGACCAGCTGGTCAACCGGATCCAGCCCATCTACACCCCAGCCCCTGGAGGGATCCAGAGATATCCGGCCACCGGCGTTTGATGGGACGGCAGCGCGATGTAAGGGATTTCTGCTCCAACTAGAGCTGTTATTTCTCCAGCATCAGGCCGGAGCGACACTGGAGCGGGAGAAGGTATCTGTCCTCGTTTCCTGCCTTTGTGGGAGAGCCCTGGAGTGGGCCAAAAGCGGTGTGGACGAGGGAGGTGCCGCGTTCGGAGGACAACGGGGAGTTTGCTCGCCTCTTTCGGGCCCGTTTCCGATCACCCGCCTGAGGGTCGAGAGGCGGTGGCGAACCGGACTGGTCCATCTGAGGCAGGGGACGAGGACCGCAACAGGACTACGCGCTGGAGTTCCGGACGCTGGCAGCGGGGTGCCGGGTGATGGACCGAGCGGGCCTTGAAACTGACCATTTCCGGTGCCTCCTAAGGGAGGATGTCCGACGGGAGCTAGCCTGCCGTGATGCCATGCTATCGTTCCATTTGTATTTGCCAAGGTGGAATATTTCCCTTGTGATGTTTTGTTTTGTCGCTGGGTGCGTTTTATTTATGTAAACGAATAAACTCTGGACTTCGGTATTTTACCTTCTGCGCCTGACTCCTTCATTCACACCTCGTCACAGAAACAAAGATATTCAAGTATGCTACATTTTGTTTTTTAATATTTTTAAGGCTGTTCTCTTGCTACGATCATTCAGTCTGATATCCTGAAGACATTCACCCAAGGAGATACAGTAAATTTGCAATGCCTCATGTCAGGTGAAGTTGGAAACTACTACGGGTTCAAACTGACAGTGGGACAAGCTCCAGTGATGATTGTATCTATTTATGCTCACTCTGGAAGTCCAACATTTTATAGGGAGTTTGACAACAACCCTTGGTTCGCTGCAGAGAAGAACAGGGACAGTTCCCTTTCAGTCGGTCACTCGGTATAACATACTATGGGGAGTCAATTACCAATCATATTCACCTGAAGAAAACTAAAAACACACCCAACGGGCCAATGAATGCAGAGGCCGCCCTCGGAAGCCCCGCCTTCCTGGCTAAAACACCTGTGCTCGCATTCATTTCCTAAATTCTTCGCTCTTCAGTTCGCCTGAAGGAGAACATGTCACGCAATTTACAAATATTTCAAGCACATGAAGACTACTAAATTCGGCTCCAACTTAGATGTCTGTTAGTGGGGAGAGAATTCTCATACCCCTAGTTGCGAGTTCGGGTCTTGGTATCAGTCTTTGTGTTTCCTAAAAGCTAGCTACTTTCTGCTCTGCTTGTGTAGCTAATGCTTCCTTGCTTGGGTAGGATTTGTGTTTGCAAAAGCCTACCACTTCTGCTCTGCTTGAGTAAGATGGCCAGTGGTAAGAGTAAGTTCAAAAAGGCTAAACAGCCGGTTTTGAGACTCAGACCGTGCCCTAGGGCATGTGATTTAATAATGAAAATTAAAGATACTCACAAGTGATGTCCTGTTTGCCTGTAACTGTGTTACAGTGGCCTCAGGGCTGCCGGAGATGGGGAGAGGGGGGCTGTTTGTGGTCGGAGTTGTTTCCCGCCTGTAATGCAAGGGACTGGAGTTCAATTCCCTGATGGGCATCCCAGCCAAGCAATGGCTAGCTGGATGGGTTCTCTGCTTCCCTGAAGGTGTTTGGGAACTGCATTCTGGAAAGCTACATTGATGGACGCTCTTATCCAGAGCGACTTGCAGTAGTGAGTGTAGATGACAATGTATGGGAGGTTGGCTGCGTGCTCCACCCAGTGGCGGGCATGCGAGATGTCCCCGTGGGTGTGTCCTAGCATCTGTTTTAAGAGAGGAGATTTCCTCCCTTCTTTGGAAGCGAGCTATTCGGGTGATTCCTGTGTCGGAAGTACAGAGCGGTTGGTACAGCTGGTCTTTCCTAGTTCCTAAGAGCAATGGAACGCTGCATCTCATCCTGGACTTGAGTGGTTTGGACAAACAACTCAAGGTGCTCACGCATTGGTGCGTCCAAGCGATTGGTTCATGTCCATTGATCAGAGCATGCATATTTTTGTGTGGCTATACATCCTCACCACAGAAGGTTTCTGAGGTTTCATTTCGAGGGTGTGGCTTACGTGTTCCTGGTCCTGCCTTCAGACACTCCCTGTCGCCCGCACCTTTGCTATGGTGGCGAGGCAGCTTTGGCACCGTCCTGTGTCAGGGGATCAGAATATTGGCCTGTCTGGCTGATTGGCTGGTCATAGCGGAGTTGAGGGATCAGGTGAATCTTCACACTGTTTTCTGATATTTGGTCTCTGGGTTCATGGTGACTCACAGGTAAAGTTGTCTGACACGTTCAGTTTTCTGGGTCTCGTTCTGGACTCGGTTCCATTAACTCCTTGGAGAAGCCCGCGACTGCTGTCACAGTGAGTTCCCATGGGCCGGGTAATGTCCCGAAAGGTGATCGCAACAGAGTCATCCTCACTGGGATGGGGAGCACTGTGTGTGGGCTACTCGGAAAGGGGGGTTTGGTCGACAGCGCTAAGGGCGCTGCAAATCAATTACCTGCAGCTACTTGCCAGTTTTTTCTGGCGCTGAGGCATTTTCTTCCGATATGTGGAGGGGCCAGCATGTGTTGGTAAGGTCTGACAAACAGGACGGCGGTGACGTACATCAGGGAGACGTGGTCTCTCTCTCTCTCTCCCTCTCCCGAAAACCTGGCCGTTATCTGCTCATAAGGAGCAGTGTGCATTTCTTGTCACTCGACAGCCCGACATACCTTTCCGATCTCTCAATGTGGGTGCGGATCTACTTTTCTCTCTCAATGGAGTGAAGACTTCACCCTCGGTGGTTAGCCCAGATATGGATCGGTCAGCAAGGCCAATGTAGATCTTACGCAAAGCGAGAAAAAAGCGCCTCCTGTGCTCTCAATGAGGGATCTGGACGATCCGTAGGGAACGGAGCTTTGGTGCATCAGTGACCCCTCGGGCTCGGCTTTATGCTTTTCCTCTTTGGAGAGGGTCCAACAGGAGGGTCTGTTGTTGATTTCTGGGGGCTCCCAGAAATTGGCAGAGACAACCCTGGTTCGCAGAGATCATCCGCCTGTTAGGCAGGGACCCGTGGAGAGTTCCGTGTCGCGTCTGTATCTTTTGTCCAAGGTGCACAGGAGTGTTGGCATCCACGACCACAGATATGGAATCTTTGGGTTTGGCTGAAATTGACGGCTAGGGGTTTACCCTCGAATTTGATTAAGACTATACAGTTGGCTTGAATGCCCTCTACGAGGGGGTTGTAAACGTATAATTGGAGTGCGTTTGAGGGTTGGTGTCAGATTAAAGGAGTTTCTCCTTTTCAGAGCTCTATTGTGGTGTTCTTGCAAGAGCTTTTTGAGCAGGGCTTTTCCTTTTCTACATGGATACAGTGAGGGAAAAAAGTATTTGATCCTCTGCTGATTTTGTACGTTTGCCAATGACAAAGAAATTATCAGTCTTATAATTTTTATGGTACGTTTATTTGAAACAGTGAGAGACAGCATAACAACCAAAAAATCCAGAAAAGTGCGCATGTCAAAAATGTTATAAATGATTTGCATTTTAATGAGGGAAATAAGTATTTGACCCCCTCTCAATCAGAAAGATTTCTGGCTCCCAGGTGTCTTTTATACAGGTAACGAGCTGAGATTAGGAGCACACTCTTAAAGGGAGTGCTCCTAATCTCAGCTTGTTACCTGTATGAAAGAAACCTGTCCACAGAAGCAATCAGTCAATCAGATTCCAAACTCTCCACCATGGCCAAGACCAAAGAGCTCTCCAAGGATGTCAGTGACAAGATTGTAGACCTACACAAGGCTGGAATGGGCTACAAGGACCATCGCCAAGCAGCTTGGTGAGAAGGTGACAACAGTTGGTGCCTAATATTCGCAAATGGAAGAAACTGTTAATCTCCCTCGGCCTGGGGCTCCATGCAAGATCTCACCTCGTGGAGTTGCAATGATCATGAGAACGGTGAGGAATCAAGCCAGAACTACACATGAGGATCTTGTCAATGATCTCAAGGCAGCTGGGACCATAGTCACCAAGAATACAATTGGTAACACACTACGCCGTGAAGGACTGAAATCCTGCAGCGCCCGCAAAGGTCCCCCTGCTCAAGAAAGCACATATACAGGCCCATCTGAAGTTTGCCAATGAACATCTGAATGATTCAGAGGAGAACTGGGTGAAAGTGTTGTGGTCAGATGAGACCAAAATCGAGGTCTTTGGCATCAACTCAACTCGCCGTGTTTGGAGGAGTAGGCATGCTGCCTATGACCCCAAGAACACCATCCCCACCATCAAACATGGAGGTGGAAACATTATGCTTTGGGGGTGTTTTTCTGCTAAGGGGACAGGACAACTTCACCGCATCAAAGGGACGATGGACGGGGCCATGTACCGTCAAATCTTGGGTGAGAACCTCCTTCCCTCAGCCAGGACATTGAAAATGGGTCGTGGATGGGTATTCCAGCATGACAATGACCCAAAACACACGGCCAAGGCAACAAAGGAGTGGCTCAGAAGAAGCACATTAAGGTCCTGGAGTGGCCTAGCCAGCCTACAGACCTTAATCCCATAGAAAATCTGTGGAGGGAGCTGAAGGTTTAGAGTTGCCAAACGTCAGCCTCGAAACCATAATGAATTGGAGAAAGATCTGCAAAGAGGAGTGGGACAAAATCCCTCCTGAGATGTGTGCAAACCTGGTGGCCAACCTACAAGAAACATCTGACCTCTGTGATTGCAAGGGCTAAGTCATGTTTTGCAGAGGGGTCAAATACTTTTTCCCTCATTAAATGCAAAAATCAATTTAATACAATTTTTAACATGCGATTTTCTGGAATTTTTGTTGTTATCTGTCTCTCCACTGTTCAAATAAACCTACCATTAAATAGTATAGACTGATCATGGTCTTGTCAGTGGGCCAAAACGTACAAATCAGCAGGGGATCAAATACTTTTTTTGTCCCTCACTGTAGTTTATATGGCAAGCCATCTCGGCGTGTCATGTAGGGATTTGATGGCTCTACCCCGGGGTCTCATCCTCTGGTGGTGCAGTGCCGAAAAACGAGCATCACTCAGACCAGTGTCCTAAGCCTTTGGCACTGTCCATGTGGACCTGGACCTGAGAGAGGTCCTTTTCCCACAAGTCTGCCCTGCTCAGGGCCATTGTGTAAATATCCACGCGCTATAAGTACACCCCTCCCTGTTTGGAGTTTGCGACTGCGACTCTCCAAGTGTGATGTACGTCCTAATGCAGCTTTGTTCCTAAAAAAAAAAAAAAAAAAAAAATAAGTATGCGTATATCTTACAGGTTTCTAGCCTTTCGGTGTTACCCTTTTCATCTCTTACGTTTGCTTCTAGTGAGCAACGATGGTTTGAGTGGCCTGTGACTATTGCGTGCTCTGCGCGAGTATATAGATCGGAGCTTCTGCGCCCGTATATAGATCAGCTCAGGATATCTGCGTTTGTCAACAGCTATTTTTTTTTTATTTGTGGGGGGTTTTTCTGTTTTGCTAATCAATTTCGGGGGTAAGGTAACTTTTCTAAAACAACGTCTTTTCTCTTTGGTTTGTGGAGGCTTATTCCGTTGGTGTATGACAGAAAAGGGCCAAAGGTTTGATTTTAGCATTGTGTGTGCTTACTCCACTAGGGGTGTGGCAGCTTCTTGGGCATTGTTCAGGTGCAATAGCGATTGGTGATATCTGTGCTGCAGCAAGTTGAAGTTCACCACATGCCTTTAGTAGGTTTTATCGCTTCTTGAACGTAACTGCTCCCTAGTCTGGCTCAGTGTTCTTATGGCTGGTGTCTGGGGAGTGAGGGAATCGCGGCCGCGTTCGCACTCTTAATCCGGGTGTACCAAAGTTTACCTGTGGGGGGTTGAGCCTTGAGGCTGCCATTGGTTCGGCGATGAGGCAAGCGTGCAAATGCGCATTATCAAGTCGTGACAGCATGTGCCCTGTTGTTTTTTTGGACTCCTTGTGTAGAGTTCAGGCATTCCAGACCTCCTCAGGAGCCTTTTTTGGAAACCGGTAGGGTCTATGGACTTGTTCGCTGTCCGCAGTTAGTGCAGCATTATGTCCAGGTTTACCACAGTTTCCCTGTGGATTCCCTTCATGCAGCCTTCAAATCAAATCAAATTACTTACTTACAAGCCCTTAAACAACAATGGCAGTTTTAAGAAAGAATACAAACAAATACTACAAATAAAAAGAAATAAAAGTAACAAAGAATTAACGAGCAGCCAGTAAAATAACATAGCAAGGCTATATACAGGGGGTACCGGTAACCACGGAGTTCACATGTGCGGGGCAAACGTTTAGAAGACGGTAATTGATGTAATATTGTACATGTAGGTAGAGTTTATTAAAGTGACCCATGCATGAGATTAATAAACAGAGGAGTAGTAGCAGCGAACAAGAGACGGGGACGGGGGGGGGCAATGCAAGATGTTCAGGAGTCTTATGCTTGGGGGTAGAAGCTGTTTTAGAAACCTATTGGGACCTAGACTTTGGAGCTCCGGTACCGCTTGCAGTAGCGGTAGCAGAGAAGAACAGTCTATGACTAGGGTGGCTGAAGTCTGACAATTTTTACGGCCTTCCTCTGACAACCGCCTGTAATAGAGGTCCTGGATGGCAGGAAGCTTGGCCCCAGTGATGTAATGGGCCATACACCTTGGCGGTCGGAGGCCCCTAGCAGTTGCCATACAGCAGTGAGCCACAGTCAGGATGCTCTCCTCCCTTTTCCTGTTTTTTACTTGCTCCCTGTTCCTTGGTGGTGCAGCTGTTAGAACCTTTTGAGGATATGAGACCCAGCCCAATCTTTTTTCAGTCTCCCTTGATGGGAATAAGTTTTGTCGTGCCCTCTTCATGGCTGTCTTGGGTGTGCTTGGACCATGTATTTTTGTTGGTGATGTGGCAACCAAGGAACTTGAAGCCCTCAACCTGCTCCACCACAGCCCCGTCGATGAGAATGGTGCTCGGTCCTCGAATTTTTTCTTGTTAGTCCACCATCATATCCTTTGTCTTGCTTCACGTTGAGGGAGAGGTTGTTGTCCTGGCACCACCAAGAGCCAGGATCTCTGAACCTACTCCTATATAGGCTGTCCTCGTCGTTGCGACGTGATCAAGACCTTACCACTGTTTGTGTGCCATGGCAAACTTACTGTAGGGTGTTGGAGTCTGGAGTCGTGACTGGCCATCGCAGTTCATGAGTGAACAAGGAGTACAGGAGGGGAATGAGCAAGCACCCTGCGGGGGCCCCATGTTGAGGATCAGCGTGGCAGATGTGTTGTTACCTACCCTTAACACCTGGGGGCGCGGCCCGTCAGGAAGTACAGGATCCAGTTGCAGAGGGAGGTGTTTAGGTCGCAGCGTCCTTAGCTTAGTGATGAGCTTTGAAGGCGTGTTTAGGGGGGACATATGGTGTTTGAACTCTGAGCTGGAGTCAATTAATAGCATTCATCACATAGGTGTTCCGTTTGGTCCAGGTGGGAAGGGCAGTGTGGAGCGCAATAGAGATTGCATAATATGTGATCTGTTGGTGGGCTGGTATTCCAGATATGAGTGGATTCTAGGGTTTATGGGATAATAGGGTTGAATGTGATCCAGACCAGCCTTCAAAAGAAAACTCATGGCTACAGACCGTGAGTGCTACCGGGTTCGGTAGTCATTTTAGGCAGGTTACCTTAGTGTTCTTTGGGCACGAGGGACCTATGGTGGTTCTTGCTTGAACAAGGTTTTTATTACAGACTCAGAAAGGAGAAGTGGAAAATGTCAGTGCAGACACTTGCCAGTTTGGTCCAGCCGCATGCTCGTAGTATACACGTCCTGGTAATCAGTCTGGCCCTGCGGCCTTGTGAATGTTGACCCTGTTTAAAGGTCTTACTCCACATCGGCTACAAGAGCGCATGATCACACAGTCGTCTGGAAACAGCTGATTTCTATCATGCATGTTTCCAGGTTACTTGCCCTCGAAAGGCGAGCATAAATAGTAATTTAGCGCGTTGGGAAGTCTTGTGTCCACTGTGCAGCTCGCGGCTGTGGGCTTCCTTGTGTAGTCCTGTTAATAGTTTTGCAGCCCTTCCACATCCGACGAGCGTCTGAGCCGTTGTAGTACTATTCGATCTTAGTCCTGTATGACTCTTGCCTGTTTATTTGGTTCGTCGGAGGGCATAAGCGGATTTCTTATAAGCTTCCAGGTTAGAGTCCCGCTCCTGAAAGTTTGCAGCTCTACCCTTTAGCTCAGTGCTGATGTTCGCCTGTAATCCATGGCTTCTGTTTGGGGTATGTTACGTTAAGTCAATGTGGGCGACGACATCATCGGATGCACTTATGGATGAATCGAGGGACTGATGTGGGTGTGCTCCTCAATGCCATCGGAAGAATTCCGGAATATTTTCCACGTTTGTGCTAGCAAAAACAGTCCTGGTAGCTTAGAATCTGCTTCATCCTGACCCCGTATCTTTATTGAACGAGTCACTGGTGCTTTCCTGCTTTAGTTTTGTGTTTTAAGCAGGAATCAGGAGGGATAGAATTATGGTCAGATTTGTCCAAATGGATGACAGGGAAGAGCTTTGTAGGAGTTCTCTGTGTGTGGAGTAAAGGTGGTCCTAGAGTTTTTTTTCGCTGCATGGTTGCACCCATTAACCTGCTGGTAGAAATGAGGTAAAACGGTATTAGGTTTCCCTGCATGTCTAAAAAGTACCCGGGCCACTAGCGAGCGACGCCCTTCTGGATTAGCGTTTTCCTGTTTCTTTGCTTGGCCGTATACAGTTCATTTGAGTGCGTGGTCTTAGTGCCAGCATCGGTTTTGTGGTGGTAACTAGAACAGCTACGAAGAATATACTATGAACACTATTTTGGTAGATATTGTGGTATACAGCTTATCATGAGAGACTCGACCTCAGGCCGAGCAAAAACCTCAAGATTTTTCTTAGATATCAATCGCCATCCGTTGTTTACACATCCATATATAGACCGCCACCCCTGTTTTTACCAGATGCTGCTGTTCTATCGTTTGCCGATACAGTGTATAACCAGCCAGCTGTATGTCTATTCATGCCATCGTATCAGCCACGACTCCAGTGAAACATAAGATATTACAGTTTATAATGTCCCGTTGGTAGGGATAGTGTCTAGCGTGCTTTCCACTTTCTTATCAAGCTATTATACGTTGGCCAATATTATCGATGGGCCAAAAGGCAGATTAGCCACTCGTCGGCCGGCTCCTTAAACAGCACCCCGATCTCTTTTCCGCGATATTCTCCTTTTACTTTTCTACTGCGAATGACGGGGTATGCGGGGCCCTGTCGGGTGTATGGAGCCAAATCCGCTCTAGTAAGAACTCAGTCAAGAAAATTAATTCGTCCAATTCAAGAGTTAGTAACGCTGTTCTGATGTCCAGAAGCTCTTTTTCCGGTCTAAGACAGTAGCAAGCAACCTATGTACAAAATAAGTTACAACAACATGCAATTTTTTTAAAACAGCACGGTTGGTTAAGAGTCCATAAAAACTGCAGCCATCCCCTCTGGCACCATTACAACTGTAGTGCGGAAGTGGGCGCAGAAGTTGGCATTTATCAGGGTTACCACCGTCCCACTGTGTGTTTGAGCCATGGGCTGAATGGCAGCGCATGAGGACACCAGATTCCAGGGTACTGCAGGTTTTTCCTGTGGATTTTGAGTCTTCGGGCTGCTGTGGTTCTCCGGACTATGGTCAATGCTATGCAGCATACGGGCGTGTGCGCTTTGCCAAGTTACAGCAGCTGTTCTGTTGTTGTGGACGTCCGAGTTCCGTGTATGAGTTCCGCTTGGCATTTCAGGCTTTGTAAGGTAGTATTGTGGCTATGTGTGGGATGTTTCTTGGAACTGTGGTGTCTATAGGCACTTGGTCTGCAGACGTGTCAGTGAACATAGCCAAGTTGCAGCTTTTTATGGTTCCCTTGTATATGGGGCACTGACATTTCAGGCCTCATAAGGCGCTGACAGTTCAGGCGTCTCGGGTAAGTATTAGACCCCCTTTGGGAGCCAGTGGAACTCTGTGTGATGGGCTGCTACCGTGTGCCTCCTAGTTTTGCTACCCTCTGAGGCCGGCTTGGGGCGGGATTAATGTGTCACCAGAGTATGTTATATCAGTTACCGACTTGAAAGGGAAGGGGGGAGAAGTACTGTTTGTTGAATATAACTACCTGTTCCATGAAGTAGAGAACAAGGTTGACATATTTTGGCGCCCGCGCCGTCAGGGGTTTGAGCTCGCTCAAGAGCGGTTTATGAATTTAATAAAATTAATAGCGAGCCCTGGTGGTTAGAGCCAGGACGGCGGGCTTCCGAGGCAGCTTCTGCATTCATTGCCCATTGGGCTTGTTTTTTTTTGCTTTCTTCAGTTTGAAAAATGTGCTTGGTCCTTGACTCCCATAGTATGATACACTAGAAAAACAGAAGTTATATTCATTAACTCTACGTTTTGTGATGACCATATTCAGATGCAAGGCAGTCAGATATTAGGATACATTTACTTTTGGAACCTGTGACCTTCTGGAAAGGTGTGTTTTTGAGTATGAATGGTAAGTAACACAGAAGTTTAATAATACGTAACAATGTCGCTTTTTGTATGGAGAAATTATGAGCATTCATATGGAATCATATAGAGCCTTGGCTTTATTGCAAAATGTGCAGATATCAGTCCCAAGCATCTTCATTCGTTCAGCTTGTCTCTAAGTTCAGAGTCCAGCAAGAGACTGCTGACTCTGAACTGTACCATACACACTGAGACACTGCTACATGTAGAACAGTGTCCTATTGGTTCAGACATGGCCTCGGGGAGAATCCCGTTCGAGGAATAATTTACACCCATTTTGTATACAAGGAGTGGATCAGTGTGAGAAAAGCCCTGAGACTGGGTTCTCCTACCACAGAGCTGTGTCTACAACCTCCCCAGGAGGAACCTCATCCTCTCTGATGCCTGCGGACTAACTACTGTGCTGTGGCCTCATGTGGGAGATACTGTTTGGGAACAGGGACCAAGCTGTGGACATTTCACGTAATTTCTTTCACTTAGTTTTTACCAATTTTACCCATTTCCAGAGTTTTATAGCATGCATAATTGGGAACCTGTATTTGTAAGATAAAGTGTACTATACATGATATGTATTCCAATAAACATTTATATTATAGATACATAGATTATTATTTATTTTATGTATTTATTATTTAGATACATTAGTATATTTTTAAACGATTCAGAGACCTGATCTCTAAGTAACAGTTTGCATAAAATGCCCCAAAAATTTGATAATAGAAATTTATACCTCACAACGGGGCACAAAGTATAGGTACAGGTAGTATTTAAATACAACCATTTGTTTTTGGTCAGTCAAACTTACCATTTCCTTCATTTGAAGATTAATAGTATATTTTCTCCTTCTCAAGAGAAATCAAACCAATTGCTGAACTACATTAATGGTTTGTTTCTGGATTGTTATCATTCTTGATCGTAACAAACATTCTCTCTGTTACATTCTCAAGCAGAATTACAACCAAAGAATTACAAGAGGGCCCAGATAGGACGAGACCTGAGCGTTCCTGTTTGGCCTGACACTATTGTTTTTTAGCTTCTATGATCAACTGTAATGCAGCGAAGCTCACAATACCTTTAAGGTATACTATAGTGTGACTAAGAGCCAATTGCTTCCTCGCAAGGGTTCTTCCGTTCAGTGATCTACCTGGTGCAGTTTAGAGGAGTGCCGCCCTATTGGTTAACAAACCACCAATTCCAGCCACTTGTTATCCACACAAGGGGGGTGGCTAGAATTGCCAAATATGAATGATTAGACCCAAACTGTAAGAGGTGTCCATCACTGTAGAAATACAGATTTTTTTGTGTATATTTACTGTAATCCAGACCCTTTATTTCAACGTTATTACTTCAAAATGCGAAAATAATAACAGTATGTTTGACCAACTTAAAATGGTCAGTTTCTGGGAAACCTCTATGATGATACAACTACAAGTCTATAACATAAATTCCTTATCATTCTCTCTCAAACCAAATTGAAAGAGTGGAAAATCAGGGGATTGGGATTGTAAGAAAAAAAATCCTGTGTGGTATTGTATGGCCTCTATGGCTCTCCCACCATGTCCCCGGCCCCCTAATCATAAATCACTTTCTAATAAAGATGTTGTCCTTCCTTCCTGGACTGGCAGTGCTAGCTCTAAGCCAACAGAAGTGGCACTCATATGTTTATCAGCTCTTTAATCTCTGGGCTTGTTGTGAAGTTATCTAAGTCATTACGAGTTTTATGATTCATAGTGAGACCTAGGGTTTAGGTCTAGTAGTGCGATGAGTGAACAGAAAGTATATGTTTGGGAATGGTTTCTAAAACCGTTAGTCTTCGTCTCCTTTCAGATATGACCCCTGTTGTGTCGGTCTCTCCTACCTCCCTCAGTGCGAGTCCATCCTGTAGCTAATGTCACTTTTGCAGTGCACCAAATGTCACTGGATCTCCAGGACACGTTGGCTGGTTGAAAGCAAGTCAACTACTCAAGAGCCCCTAGGCATCGCGTATATGTACAGCTCTGAGTCAACTGTCCGGCATCCACAAATGGTTTTTCAGCCAGCCCATATGGAAATGTTTTGTTCAGCCATAGAATAATCTTCCTCAACATCACAGTAGTTGGATGTAGCTGATTCTGGTCTCTTTCACTTCTGTGGAATGTTCGATAAAATACCGTCATTTTCACCAATGCAACTCTCCTGAAAGGTCCAAGGTAATCTTTTCAACAATTGGTCTGCTTATGACTCCAAATTCACTAAACATGTATATGAGTGTATCTAGAGATATTATTGAGAAAATGTTGGGAGATATAATACTATCGTATACACGTGCGAATAAACAGTGGGAATATTTCTCTCTCTCTAATCTTCCACAAAGGTCACAAGATTCTGAAAAGGAACCTCACAGAGCATTGTGAAGAAGGTATGTTGATTCTGTTATTTTTAAGTGAGAAATCTTTCGTAAATGATTTTATATATGATGTACCATGACAGTACCACATAATATAAAGAACAGGATAGAACAACGCGTCTTATATCAACCTAGGGACTGAGAATGGCTTGTATATTTCAGTTGCTGATCAACACAATGAGAATCCTGGTCCTTTCTATCCATCATAAAGAACTGGAGTTCTCCTCTGCTGTGTTCTGACCAGCTTAATCATCATCTACAACAACCACCAGGAATTAAATAAGCTAAGGCCAATGTCAGGAGAGTATATGTAGTATGTTACTTGCTTTCACCAAAATCCCTATGTACAGGGGTGTCCAGTGGTGTGTGCAGTGATGGCAGTCACCCATGTAAAAGTGCGGCTACACAAAAGTTGACTACATGCATTCTATTCCTAATTACATAGACAACGGATGTTTAGCATATTGATTGCTCGCTGGGTTAAGGGACCATGCGGAGCATCGACACCCACACCTAGGGAGAAGCTGCCAGCATGTGCGCCCTTTTTCTCTCACTTTAAGAAAGCAGAGCAGTCCAGAAGTTTGCTTTGCTGGTCAGCCGTTTAATGGCAGTGCGCCGATTGCTTGGAATTTGATGTCGCATTTGAACTCTGCGCATGTAAGCCTTGCCGCGGGCTGTTTTATGCAATTCCCGGTAACCTCCATATTTATGTCGGCACAAATTAGATATATAATTACTCGGGTCCTGACAGAATAATATAAAATCATTCCAAAATACAACACCGAGAGAGCATGATTTTGGAACCACATAGTCTCATCTTATTTAAAAAAATGGGCCTGTGGATTGTTTTAAACGTGCAATTTGAGTCAGTGACACGCGGCAGACCAATAGCCTACGCAAATTGCTTATTGTTGAGTTGTGGCGGTTAGTGAAAAACTTGTTAATATGCCTAGCCTATCGCATTTTTCAAAATACAATCGTAAGGAAAACATAGTTCAGAAAGTAAATGGCTATGCTGAAAAGAGAACACAATAAAAGCCAAATCTTCTCTACCAATGAGGCGAACAGTACCTTATGGTTGTTGCCACCAGCGGAGGCCACGCCCGGTGAGCGCGCAGCGATTCACTGTCTTATCATGTGGGTCAGTACCACTGGAACGTTTTTTGGGGACAATATTTCCTCCCTTCAGGCTATATGGACATCATAGGTACAATTGTGTCTCCCCTTTCCGTTAGGCCAGATTAGATGGTTGCATTCAAAAGACAAGGTCACTTTTAATGATCCGTTGTCAGTGTCACCAGAGTAGGATACTAATTTGGTTTATAAAAGCGCCACCAATTTTTTACTGTGTAAAGAATGGAGAAGAAACATATCTGATTAGACCTACGTGTTCAGAACTGCTGTTTTTGCTAAGAGTGGATTGAGTTATATTATTAGCCTAAATTCTGACTATGTATCAATCTACTCATCACATTAGGAATAGTAGCTGATCTTACATTGGTCGGCAAATGCGATGCTAGATGTATGAAATCCTTCATTATAAAGGTGCAATGTTCTGTGAAGAAAATATCTTCCCCCAAACTATGGATGTCCCTGCATTTGATGTCGGCCGTGTTGCGACTTGATAGCGTGTATTAATGCATCTATATCACATGGCACTGTATGTGCCGTTCCACTAGTAATATAGTCAATTTATGATTAGTATTGAGTATGTTTTTATACTATCGTGTTTGGAAAACAGTTTTATAGGTCACTTTCAATAAAACATCACAATAAGGTGTAGAGCGCTCAATTTGCCTGCTGTGGGGCAAGAGGGCCCACAGCTCCGCTAATATCATCCCCTCTTGAAAGTGCATAGTCAGACCTACACATTTCTGATTTATTCCATGCAAAATGCAAATTGTGCACATTTAGGCTCTATCCATCAGATTGTATACAGCAAGTAACTGTATGCCTTTCATGATCAGTAGAACATCAATTCATCATTGATCATTGATCATTTTGCAGTGATTAATTAAATGGCTGTTTTTGTTTTTTTTTGCTGTTCTCGCAAATAGAATTTTAGAGTATATAAATGTGGTAGATGTTCACGATCGTCGTAGGGATAGACGAATGCGCAGCGTGATAGACGAACATGTATTTTAAACTTTATTATCATTAGTGATAATAGACAACAATAAACAAAACAGAAACGACTCGTGAAGTCCACGGGTAACAATGACCAACACGAACCGAAGAACCCACAAACACAAAGGGTAAAACGTAATAGTTTAAAATATGGCTCCCAATCAGAGACAACCAACGACAAGCTGACATCTCGTTGCCCTCTGATTGGGAGTCACTCTGGCCAACATAGAATAAGACACAACCGAAAGAACACACCCTGGCTCAACCATATAGAGGTCCCAGAGCCAGGGTTGTGACAGTAACCCCCCCCTCAAGCGCGCGGACGTGCGACCGCGCCTCAACTTGAACAAACAGTGAGGGGCTGGGTGGGCATTTCCTCCTCGAGCGTCGTTCTGGCTCCGCCGTTGCTCCACCACCCTCCATAAACCCCCCATAGCGCCCCTGGTCCAGTCTGGCCCCCGCTGGCTGGAAGTCGTAACTGGACGCAGCAAGGAGCGGTAGGCTTAGCTCCGTCGTGGAGCATTTGACGCGTTACCTTAACCAGGCACCGGTGACACCCAGGCATCGGGTTGTGCTGGACCTGACGACGCGCGACCCCCTGGCTTGGTGTGTGGAGGAGGAACGGGCCTTACCAGGCTGACGACTGCGCCACCCCTGGCGTGGTGCGTGGAGGAGGAACGGGCCTGTAACCAGGGCTGACCGACTCGCACACCCCTGTCTTAGTGCGAGGATCAGGAACAGGCCGGGCCCGGGCTGGCGACGCGCACGCCTCTGGCTTGGGTGCGTGGAGCCGGAACGGGCCGTACCCGGGCTTGACGATGCGCACCCCTGGCTTTGGTGTCGTTGGAGTAGGAACAGCGCGGACCCGGCTGACGACTCGCACCCCTGGCTTGGTGGGTGCGTGGAGTAGGGACAGGCCGGACCGGGCCTGGCGACGCACACCGTAGGCTTGGTGCGTGGGATCAGGGACAGGCCGGACCGTGGCTGGCAACGCACACCGTAGGCTTTGGTGCATGGAGCAGGGACAGCGCCGGACTGGGAGCTGGCGACGGCACACCGTAGGATTGTTGCGTGGAGTCAGGGATAGAGCCAAGGACCTGGGGGCTGGCAACGCACAACCGTAGGCTTGGTTGCGTGGAGCAGGGACAGGCCCCGGGACCGGCTTGGCGACCGCGCACGCGTACACTTGGTGGCGAGTGGCGGAACAGGCCGGGACCGTACTGGGGACACACACACCACTTGGCTCTACCTCGGTATCTGGAACGGGCCGGACCGGACGTGTAACACAAACCCGCAGTACTCGTCGCGCCGTGCCTCTACAACCTTCCTTCCCTACTTTGACCAGTGGCCCCCGTAACCTGGTGGCCTTCTGGAATCCGCCCCTTTTCCTACCTCCGTCTGCCTGCCGTCTTGCCATTCAGTGTGCCCCCCCCTCCTAAAAATTTTCTGGGGTTGCCTCTCGCCCCTGTCCGAAAACGTTGACACTGCTGACGCCGCTGCTCCTCTCTTTGCGACAGGCCTTAAAGCCTAGCCCCAATGGCCTTTTCCCCCGAGCATGTCCTCCCAGGACCACAACTTTGCCCACCTGGGCCATCGCCAACCTCTCCATCCTCCTTTTCCACCCTCCCGGCCGCTTCCTCCATGTGTCCAGTCCAAGATCTGCCGCCTGGACAACCTGCTTGGTCATTTTATGGTGGGTTCTTCTTTCACGATCAGTAACTACGTAGAATAGACCAACAGGCGGCAAGTTGATGAACGAACATGTTTAAACTTTATAATCTTTAGTGATAATAGAGCACCAATAAACAAAAACAAGAACCGACTATATCGTGAAGTACCACGGTAACATGACCCACCCGTAACAAGAACCCACAAACACAAGGGAAAACAGATATGTTTAAATTGGCTCCCAATCATAGCACAACCAAACGACAGTCTGACACTCGTTGCCTCTGATCGGGAGTCAACTCTGGCCACCATAGAAATAAACACAACAGAAAGAACACAACCCTGGCTCAACATATAGAGTCCGCAGAGCCAGGGTGTGACAGTATAAAATGCAGTAAATCAGCCGTCAACTTCCACCCCCACCCCCTGAAAAAATATTACCCCCACCCAAAAAAAAAAAAAAAAAAAAAAACCCTCACTATTGCCATATCCCATGTTTTAGGCTGAACTGCCGCCCACTGTCATGTTGTATGCACCTGTAATAAGCAGTGGTTTAATTTGAGCCTGATCCTGTTTCGCCAGAATCCGGCTCAAATTATACACCTCTCAGTTGTGTGACTGTTTTCGGGCTGAGAACATAAATAGCTGTTTTGCAATGGTAAAATTCTAAATAAAAGCGATCAAAGTTCATTTTTTCGAGTTGCCGACAGCCTCATTAATTCTTCCTGCCCTAAAAAACTTAATGTGAAAACGTCGATTTTCCCAAAAGACCCCATTTATAGCGCATGTTTGAACCAATGCATGTCCGTTGCTGTGGTGAGAGAGAGAGCGCGCCTGTATCTAATCTCTCTCTCCAGGAACTAGATTGAGATTCACTTTCTATGGGTCTCTCTCCTCTCTCTTGCTCTGATAGACATGAGGCCTTCAACTCTCATCTCTCCAGCATTGCACCTCATCATTTATTTCCTTATAGAAGTCATAGCCCGCGGTAATGTGGTGGCCTGGAGGAGCTGCAGCACCTCTGATTCACTGAAATCCAATTTGCCAATGTTATATAATTACTGCTGTCCTGTTCAGAAAGAAATCAAATTAATTCAGATACTACTCCAGGGGTAGGCCTAGAATTTAGCCAACAGAACATTGCCCAGACTTGTGGATTGTGTTTATGGTCAGCCCCAATCACAAGGCATAAAGCCCGGGATCGTGCGGCAAATCCGTTTCAGTGATCTCAGATTCTCAGTTTGTCAAGTGTCAGTGTCCGTGTCCATTTCAATCATTTGTGCAGTATTAAAAAAATATTCTGCTAAATGGTCTCCAGTCTATATAAATGTTGTAGAATTGCATGAAATGTGTTTTATAACAGGCCCAATTCTTTCGTCTCAGGTGTGTCACTTCTGTAAGCGAATCCTCTACTTTGTCTATGCCACTGCGCAAATGTGATGATATGCATGCACTGCTTTAATTATAAAGGGTTCTTTTTTTCCGTTCCGTACCCTCAGAGCCCCCCAGGTCACCCCCTCGTCTCGCATTCACTTTTTAATTCCGATACCTCCCGATTTACAATTTAAAGCACTGTGTATAAAGCATTAATATAACTATCACTGTGAACATTGAATACTGACTGCAGTTGTTTTTTTCATGAGGAAACATATTTGGCAAATGTATAAATAGATATACTTTTTCTGTCAAGTTAAAGGTGTCTGTACTTTGTACGCTTTTTGAATGCTTTATAGTATGGGAAATACTTTTACCTTGTTGTTATTTAAAAAAATACTTTGAGCATCTAATTGAGCAGCAGGGGTCTGGTCTAGTGTTTTTCATCCAGATTAACAGATGAAGAGATGTGTGAAAAGAGCGTATGTGGTTTTGATGCACTGAGAGTTCGGGGTGAGAGCTGAGAGCTGAAGGCCAGTCTTCCTGTGGTGCAGGTTTTTTTGTCTATTCAGCAGAGAGAGAGAGAGAGAATGACGCATGTTAAGTCTACCGCAATGGAAAATGAGCGGTTGGTCATGTCTCTGTCCTCACATCCCCTTATCGCCAATCCCCCCCCTAAATCACCCACACATTTACACTCAAATGCTTCACCCAACCACACTGATGTGTTGGCAGGTGGACTGGAATCTGGTGAGAGAGAGAGAGGACATAAGGGCCATGTCATCCCCCAGTGTTAGTCTATGAGAGGCCCAGTGGATGTTCACCTCAGCAGGTATCACTCATCACTGAGCTGCTCCTTCCTGTCACTCATACCACAGGAAGTGATGTGTTGCTCACTGGTCCCGCCTCTACCTCAGACCTCAATCCTATTCTCCCTAACATTTTTACATTACATTTTAGTCATTTTAGCAGACGCTCTTATCCAGAGCGACTTACAGGAGCAATTAGGGTTAAGTGCCTTGCTCCAGGGCACATTTACGTCTTTAGCAGACGCTCTTATCCCAGAGCGACTCACAAATTGGTGCATTCCACCCTATAGCCAGTGGGATAACCACTTTACAATTATTTTTTTTTTTGGGGGGGGGGGGTAGAAGGATTACTTTATCCTATCCCAGGTATTCCTTAAAGAGGTGGGTTTCAAAAATGTCTCTCCGAAGGGTGGTGAGTGACTCCGCTGTCCTGGCGTCGTGAGGGAGCTTGTTCCACCATTGGGGTGCCAGAGCAGCGAACAGTTTTTGACTGGGCTGAGCGGGAACTATGCTTCCGCAGAGGAAGGGGAGCCAGCAGGCCAGAGGTGGATGAACGCAATGCCCTCGTTTGGGTGTAGGGACTGATCAGAGCCCCGAAGGTACAGAGGTGCCGTTCCCCTCACTGCTCCATAGGCAAGCACCATGGTCTTGTAACGGATGCGAGCTTCAACTGGAAGCCAGTGGAGTGTGCGGAGGAGGGGGTGACGTGAGAGAACTTGGGAAGGTTGAACACCAGACGGGCTGCGGCGTTATGGATGATTTGTAGGGGTTTAATGGCACAGGCAGGGAGGCCAGCCAACAGCGAGTTGCAGTAATCCAGACGGGAGATGACAAGTGCCTGTATTAGGACCTGTGCCGCTTCCTGTGTAAGGCAGGGTCGTACTCTCCGAATGTTGTAGAGCATGAACCTGCAGGAGCGGGTCACCGCCTTGATGTTAGCGGAGAACGACAGGGTGTTGTCCAGGGTCACGCCAAGGCTCTTCGCACTCTGGGAGGAGGACACAACAGAGTTTGTCAACCGTGATGGCGAGATCATGGAACGGGCAGTCCTTCCCCGGGAGGAAGAGCAGCTCCCGTCTTGCCCAGGGTTCAGCTTGAGGTGGTGATCCGTCATCCATACTGATATGTCTGCCAGACATGCAGAGATGCGATTCGCCCACCTGGTTATCAGAAGGGGGAAAGGAGAAAGATTAGTTGTGTATCGTCAGCGTAAGCAATGATAGGAGAGGCCATGTGAGGATATGACAGAGCCAAGTGACTTGGTGTATAGGGAGAAAAGGAGAGGGCCTAGAACTGAGCCCTGGGGGACACCAGTGGTGAGAGCACGTGGTGCGGAGACAGCTTCTCGCCACGCCACTTGGTAGGAGCGACCGGTCAGGTAGGACGCAATCCAGGAGTGAGCCGCGCCGGAGATGCCCAGCTCGGAGAGGGTGGAGAGGAGGATCTGATGGTTCACAGTATCAAAGGCAGCAGACAGGTCTAGAAGGACAAGAGCAGAGGAGAGAGAGTTAGCTTTAGCAGTGCGGAGAGCCTCCGTGACACAGAGAAGAGCAGTCCTCAGTTGAATGACCAGTCCTGAAACCTGACTGGTTTGGATCAAGAAGGTCATTCTGAGAGAGATAGCAAGAGAGTTGGCTAAAGACTGGCACGCTCAATAGTTTTTGGAAAGAAAAGAAAGAAGGGATACTGGTCTGTAGTTGTTGACATCAGTGGGATCGAGTGTTGGTTTTTTGAGAAGGGGAGCAACTCTCGCTCTCTTGAAGACGGAAGGGACATGGCCAGCGGTCAAGGATGAGTTGATCAGCGAGGTGAGGTAGGGGAGAAGGTCACCGGAGATGGTCTGGAGAAGAGAGGAGGGGATGGGGTCAAGCGGGCAGGTTGTTGGGCGGCCTGCAGTCACAAGTCGCAGGATTTTATCTGGAGAGAGAGGGGAGAAAGAAGTCAAAGCATAGGGTAGGGCAGTGTGAGTAGGACCAGCAGTGTCATTAGACTTAACAAACGAGGATCGGATGTCGTCAACCTTCTTTTCAAAGTGGTTGACGAAGTCATCCACAGAGAGAGAGGAGGGGGGGGGGGGGGGGGGGGGGGGGGGGAGGGGGGGATTCAGGAGGGAGGAAAATGTGGCAAAGAGCTTCCTAGGGTTAGAGGCAGATGCTTGGAATTTAGAGTGGTAGAAAGTGGCCTTAGCAGCAGAAACAGATGAAGAAAATGTAGAGAGAGGAGGGAGTGAAAAGATGCCAGGTCGGCAGGGAGTTTTAGTTTTCTTCCATTTTCGCTCCGCTGCCCGGTTGAGCTCTGTTCTGTGAGCTCGCAATGAGTCATCAAGCCACGGAGCTGGGGGGAGGACCGAGCCGGCCGGGAGGATAGGGGACACAGAGAGTCAAAGGATGCAGAAAGGGAGGAGAGGAGGGTGTTGAGGAGGCAGAATCAGGAGATTGGAGGGAGAAGGATTGAGCAGAGGGAAGAGATGATAGGATGGAAGAGGAGAGAGTAGTAGTGGGAGAGAGAGAGCGAAGGTTGCGGCGGCGCATTACCCATCTGTGTAGGGGGCAGAGTGAGTAGTGTTGGAGGGAGAGCGAGAGAGAAAAGGAAACAAAGTAGTGGTCGGAGACATGGAGGGGAGTTGCAGTGAGATTAGTAGAAGAGCAGCATCTAGTAAAGATAAGGTCAAGCGTATTGCCTGCCTTGTGAAGTAGGGGGGGACGGTGAGAGGGTGAGGTCAAAAGAGGAGAGGAGTGGAAAGAAGGAGGCAGAGAGAAAATGAGTCAAATGTGGACATAGGGAGGTTGAAATCCCCCCCAAAACTGTGAGGGGTGAGCCATCCTCAGGAAAGGAACTTATCAAGGCGTCAAGCTCATTGATGAACTCTCCAAGGGAACCTGGAGGGCGATAGATGACAAGGATATTAAGCTTAAATGGGCTAGTGACTGTGACAGCATGGAATTCAAATGAGGAGATAGACAGGTGGGTTAGGGGAAAAATTGAGAATGTCCACTTGGGAGAGATGAGGATTCCTGTGCCACCACCCCTCTGACCAGATGCTCTCGGGGTATGCGAGAACACATGGTCAGACGAGGAGAGAGCAGTAGGCAGTAGCAGTGTTTTCAGTGGTAATCCATGTTTCCGTCAGCGCCAGGAAGTCGAGGGACTGGAGGTTAGCATAGGCTGGGATGAAGTCAGCTTTGTTGGCAGCAGAACGGCAGTTCCAGAGGCTGCCTGAGACCTGGAACTCCAGGTGTGGGGTGCGTGCAGGGACCACCAGGTTAGAGAGGCAGCAGCCACGCGGTGTGAGGGCGTTTGTGTAGCCTGTGCAGAGAGGAGAGAACAGGGATAGGCAGAGGCATAGTTTGACAGGCTGTAGCAAATGGCCACAATAATGCAGAGGAGATCGGATGAAATGAACTAAACATCTGGAAGAAGAGAGAGCAGGGCCTCCCTCACCAAAACTTCCACCTCAGAAACTATAATTGTTTCACTGAACCACCCGAACAAAAACTCTCCCAACTTCCACCTTTAGAAATCAGAATTGTTGTGAACCACAGCGGTTCAATGTTTTAAAGGAGTAGACTCAACCCACTTTATTCAGCTAGCTAACTATGACACCATAGCTAACTAGCATGCTAGCATCCAATAACACACAGTTTAGCACCAACACTTGGTCACAACAAACCACCAATAGTGTGTTAACACACTAAGCAGATAATTCGTGTCCGTGTCTAGTTCCTTTCATAACGCAGCAATAATTAAACGTTGGCTAGCTTAGCACAAATATATTGTATTTAGCTGCCACAGTAACAGCACACAATGGCTACTGTGTTGACTCTGTTTGAAAAACGGCTAGCTAGCTAGCTTCGTGCTACACCGAAGACAATGCCAACCTACAGTAACTACCCACAACAGCCCACGATGCCTAACTATGACACCATAGCTAACTAGCATGCTAGCATCCAATAACACACAGTTTAGCACCAATACTTGGTTTACAACGACTACCAATAGTGTGTTAACACACTAAACAGATCATTCGTGTCCGTGTCTAGTTCCTTTCATAACGCAGCAATAATTAAACGTTGGCTAGCTAGCATAAGTATATTGTATTTAGCTACTACAGTACAGTTAGCTGGTCGTGTTGGCTAGCTAGCAATGGCCCACTGTGTTGACTTTGTTTGAAGAACGGCTAGCTAGCTAGCTTCGTGCTAGACCCGGCCACCGCCGAAAAACAATGCTAACCTACAGTAACTACCCACAACAGCCCACGATGCCTAACTATGACGCCATAGCTAACTAGCATGCTAGCATCCAATAACACACAGTTTAGCACCAATACTTGGTTACAACAAACTACCAATAGTGTGTTAACACACTAAACAGATAATTTGTGTCCGTGTCTAGTTCCTTTCATAACGCAGCAAAAATTAAACGTTGGCTAGCTCGCACATTAACATTGGAAACAACTCTCCACCGTTGTTAAACGTTACCAGTAGCTACCCGCTAGCTAGCTAGCCTCGTGCTTTCTTCCGGGCTCCCGCCGTAAACAATACTTACCTACAATAATTACCTACGGAAACCTACAATAACTACCTAAATAAACTACCTACAATACCTAACTACAACTACCTACCTACGATCAAATGCATGGTTTAAGCTTTACTCAACACCATATAAGAAGCCAAGCTTACCTCAAACGTTAACCATAGCCCTAACCCTAACCTTAACCATAGCCCTGACCCTTTTAGCTCATGATCAAAGCCTGCAGATCTGTCTGGGTATCAGAGCCAATAACTAATAATATCAGGTCATCACTGGCTCACTGTAGTTTGATGCACTTATCACCTTTCTAATGTCAGTTAGACAATGAAGTACAAATTTGCAAAAAAGGGGCATTAGCTGACACCTATAGAGGACCTTTTCACACATTTGAATCAAGGTACACCTATAGGGATTATTCAGGAATTTCATATAACTTCACAGGTCACTGTTCAACGCAGGACTAATGATACAGTAGACTCAAAGACATTCTCAAAGAGAACCAACAAATTATCAGGTGAAACGTCATAGTCAATCGATCAATAATATAATAATACTTTTAGCAGACATGTTTATTTTCAATTTACAATATGTAGAAACAATGAGAATAGAAGGGTTCAGAACTTTTGTGAAACATCACAGTACAGTTGAAAAATATATGGCAAATAGAAATCCAATATGGATGGTGTTAAGAGATAGATGGGAGGTGTTTTTTGAATGGAGCTGAAGGATGAGACTAATAACAACTAACAACAACTAATAAACAACAAGATAACTAATGTAAAGCATACTGTGTCTATAATAAGTATATAGGTTTATAGGTTGAGAGCTTTTATGAAAGATCACAGTTAGAAAGGATATGGCATATAGAAGCAAACCAGATGGATATCATGAAAATGATCGGAGAGGTTGAGGGTAGAGGAAGTTCGGAGTAAAAACAAACTAAATATAATTATTGTAAAATTGACTGTGTCCATAAAATGTATATAGTATGTATAAGCTGGAAGTAGAGGCCTAAGCATTGTTGTTCACTAGTTTACTCCAATTAGGGAAGGGGTGGTGGGATTGGAAAGTAATAAAGGGAAATATATTTTTTTAAAGGATATGTATATATATATACAGTGGGGAGAACAAGTATTTGATACACTGCCAATTTTGCAGGTTTTCCTACTTACAAAGCATGTAGAGGTCTGTAATTTTTATCATAGGTACACTTCAACTGTGAGAGATGGAATCTAAAACAAAAATCCAGAAAATCACATTGTATGATTTTTAAGTAATTAATTTGCATAAGTATTTGATAAGTATTTGATACATCAGAAAAGCAGAACTTAATATTTGGTACAGAAACCTTTGTTTGCAATTACAGAGATCATACGTTTCCTGTAGGTCTTGACCAGGTTTTGCACACACTGCAGCAGGGATTTTGGCCCACTCCTCCATACAGACCTTCTCCAGATCCTTCAGGTTTCGGGGCTGTCGTTGGGCAATACAGACTTTCAGCTCCCTCCAAAGATTTTCTATTGGGTTCAGGTCTGGAGACTGGCTAGGCCACTCCAGGACCTTGAGATGCTTCTTACGGAGCCACTCCTTAGTTGCCCTGGCTGTGTGTTTCGGGTCGTTTGTCATGCTGGAAGACCCAGCAACGACCCATCTCCAATTCTCTTACTGAGGGAAGGAGGATGTTGGCCAAGATCTCGCGATACATGGCACCATACATCCTCCCCTCAATACGGTGCAGTCGTCCTGTCCCCTTTGCAGAAAAGCATCCCCAAAGAATGTTGTTTCCACCTCCATGCTTCACGGTTGAGATGGTGTTCTTGGGGTGTACTCATCCTTGTTCTTCCTCCAAACACGGCGAGTGGAGTTTAGACCAAAAAGCTATATTTTTGTCTCATGCAGACCACATGACCTTCTCCCATTCCTCCTCTGGAATCATCCAGATGGTCATTGGCAAACTTTCAGACGGGCCTGGACATGCGCTGGCTTGAACAGGGGGACCTTGCGTGCGCTGCAGGATTTTAATCCATGACGGCGTAGTGTGTTACTAATGGTTTTCTTTGAGACTGTGGGCTCCCAGCTCTCTTCAGGTCATTGACCAGGTCCTGCCGTGTAGTTCTGGGCTGATCCCTCACCTTCCTCATGATCATTGAGCCCCACAAGGTGAGATCTTGCATGGAGCCCCAGACTGAGGGTGATTGACCGTCATATTGAACTTCTTCCATTTTCTAATAATTGCGCCACAGTTGTTGCCTTCTCACCCAATCTGCTTGCCTATTGTCCTGTAGCCCATCCCAGCCTTGTGCAGGTCTACAATTTTATCCCTGATGTCCTTACACAGCTCTCTGGTCTTGGCCATTGTGGAGAGGTTGGAGTCTGTTTGATTGAGTGTGTGGACAGGGTGTCTTTTATACAGGTAACGAGTTCAAACAGGTGCAGTTTAATACTAGGTAATGAGTTGGGAGAACAGGAGGGCTTCTTAAAGAAAAACTAACAAGGTCTGTGAGAGCGGCAATTCTTACTGGTTGGTAGGTGATCAAATAACTTATGTCATGCAATAAAATGCAAAATTAATTACTTAAAAATCATACAATGTGATTTTTCTGGATTTCTGTTTTAGATTCCGTCTCTCACAGTTGAAGTGTACCTATGATAAAAATTACAGACCTCTACATACTTTGTAAGTAGGAAAACCTGCAAAATCGGCAGTGTAGTATCAAATACTTGTTCTCCCCACTGTATGTATGTAGAGGTATTTACATAAAGTTGTCTGACACGTTCAGTTTTCTGGGTCTCGTTCTGGACTCGGTTCCATTAACTCCTTGGAGAAGCCCGCGACTGCTGTCACAGTGAGTTCCCATGGGCCGGGTAATGTCCCGAAAGGTGATCGCAACAGAGTCATCCTCACTGGGATGGGGAGCACTGTGTGTGGGCTACTCGGAAAGGGGGGTTTGGTCGACAGCGCTAAGGGCGCTGCAAATCAATTACCTGCAGCTACTTGCAGTTTTTCTGGCGCTGAGGCATTTTCTTCCGATATTGGAGGGGCAGCATGTGTTGGTAAGGTCTGACAACAGGACGGCGGTGACGTACATCAGGGAGACGTGGTCTCTCTCTCTCTCTCCCTCTCTCTCTCTCCCTCTCCTGAACCTGGCCCGTTATCTGCTCATAAGGAGCAGTGTGCATTTCTTGTCACTCAGCCCGACATACCTTTCCGGATCTCTCAATGTGGGTGCGGATCTACTTTCCTCTCTCAATGGAGTGAAGACTTCACCCCTCGGTGGTTGCCCAGATATGGGATCGGTTCAGCAAGGCCAATGTAGATCTTTACGCATTGCGAGAAAAAGCGCTTTGTCTCCTGTGCTTCTCAATGAGGGATCTGGACGATCCGTAGGGAACGGATGCTTTGGTGCATCAGTGACCTCGGGCTCGGCTTTATGCTTTTCCTCTTTGGAGAGGGTCCAACAGGAGGGTCTGTTGTTGATTTCTGGGGGCTCCCCGTTGGCCGAGACAACCCTGGTTCGCAGAGATCATCCGCCTGTTAGGCAGGGACCCGTGGAGAGTTCCGTGTCGTCGGTATCTTTTGTCCAAGGTGCACAGGAGTGTTTGGCATCCACGACCACAGATATGGAATCTTTGGGTTTGGCTGAAATTGACGGCTAGGGGTTTACCCTCGAATTTGATTACGACTATACAGTTGGCGTGAACGCCCTCTACGAGGGGGTTGTAAACGTATAATTGGAGTGCGTTTGAAGGTTGGTGTCAGATTAAAGGAGTTTCTCCTTTTCAGAGCTCTATTGTGGTGTTCTTGCAAGAGCTTTTTGAGCAGGGCTTTTCCTTTTCTACATGGATAGTTTATATGGCAGCCATCTCGGCGTGTCATGTAGGGATTGATGGCTCTACCCCGGGGTCTCATCCTCTGGTGGTGCAGTTCCTGAAAAACGAGCATCACTCAGACCAGTGTCTAAGCCTTTGGCACTGACCTGGGACCTGGCTTTGGCCCTGGCTACTCTGTGTGAGCCTCATTTTGAAACATTGGAGTCTGTGGACCTGGAGGTCCTTTCCCACAAGTCTGCCCTGCTCATGGCCATTGTGGAAATATCCACGCGCTATAAGTACACCCTCCCTGTTTGGAGTTTGCGACTGGCGACTCCAAGGTGATGTTACGTCCTAATGCAGCTTTTGTTCCTAAGGTTATGCGTATATCTTACAGGTTTCTAGCTTTCGAGGTGTTACCCTTTTCATCTCCTCCGTTTGCTTCTAGTGAGCAACGATGGTTGAGTGGCCTGTGACTATTGCGTGCTCTGCGCGAGTATATAGATCGGCGCTCTGCGCCCGTATATAGATCAGCTCAAGGATATCTGCGTTTGTCACCAGCTATTTGTCTGTTTTGCTAATCCATTTCGGGGTAAGGTACTTTCTAAACAGCGTCTTTCTCTTTGGTTTGTGGAGGCTATCTCCTTGGTGTATGACAGCAAAGGGCAAGGTTTGCATAGCGTTGTGTGTGCTTACTCCACTAGGGGTGTGGCAGCTTCTTGGGCATTGTTCAGGTGCATAGCGATTGGTGATATCTGTGCTGCAGCAAGTTGAAGTTCACCACATGCCTTTGTGAGGTTTTATCGCTTGGACGTAACTGCTCCCAGTCTGGCTCATAGTGTTCTTATGGCTGTGTCTGGGAGTTAGGAAGCGCGCCGGTTACGCACTCTTATCCGGGTTACCACAGTTTCCCTGTGGGTTTGAGCCTTGGGCTGCCATGGTTCGGCGATGAGGCAGCGTGCAAATGCGCATTATCAAGTGACAGCAGGTGCCCTGTTGTTTTTTTGGACTCCTTGTGTGAGTTCAGGCATTCCAGACTCCTCAGGAGCCTTTTTGGAACCGGTAGGGTCTATGGACTTGTTCGTGGTCGAAGTTAGGCAGCATTATGTCCAGGTTACCACAGTTTCCCTGTGGATTCCCTTCAGCAGCCTTCAAATCAAATCAAATTACTTACTTACAAGCCCTTAACCAACAATGCAGTTTTAAGAAAGAATACAAAAAAATACTACAAATAATAAGAAATAAAAGTAACAAAGAATTAAAGAGCAGCAGTAAAATAACAATAGCAAGGCTATATACAGGGGGTACCGGTACCGAGTCAATGTGCGGGGGCAACGGTTAGACGAGGTAATTGATGTAATATGTACATGTAGGTAGAGTTATTAAAGTGACCATGCATAGATAATAAACAGAGAGTAGTAGCAGCGTAAAAGAGGACGGGGACGGGGGGGGGGCAATGCAGATGTTCAGGAGTCTTATGGCTTGGGGGTAGAAGCTGTTTAGAAACCTCTTGGACCTAGACTTGGCGCTCCGGTACCGCTTGCCGTGCGGTAGCAGAGAGAACAGTCTATGACTAGGGTGGCTGGAGTCTTTGACAATTTTTAGGGCCTTCCTCTGACACCGCCTGGTATAGAGGTCCTGGATGGCAGGAAGCTTGGCCCCAGTGATGTAATGGGCCATACACCTTGCGGTCGGAGGCCTAGCAGTTGCCATACCAGGCAGTGATGCAACCAGTCAGGATGCTCTCGGTGGTGCAGCTGTAGAACCTTTTGAGGATCTGAGGACCCATGCCAAATCTTTTCAGTCTCCTGAGGGGGAATAGGTTTTGTCGTGCCCTCTTCATGACTGTCTTGGTGTGCTTGGACCATGTTAGTTTGTTGGTGATGTGGACACCAAGGAACTTGAAGCCCTCAACCTGCTCCACTACAGCCCCGTCGATGAGAATGGGGGGCGTGCTCGGTCCTCTACTTTTTCTTGTAGTCCACAATCATCTCCTTTGTCTTGCTCACGTTGAGGGAGAGGTTGTTGTCCTGGCACCACACGGCCAGGTCTCTGACCTCCTCCCTATAGGCTGTCTCGTCGTTGTCGGTGATCAGGCCTACCACTGTTGTGCCATCGGCAAACTTAATGATGGTGTTGGAGTCGTGCCTGGCCATGCAGTCATGAGTGAACAAGGAGTACAGGAGGGGAATGAGCACGCACCCCTGAGGGGCCCCCGTGTTGAGGATCAGCGTGGCAGATGTGTTGTTACCTACCCTTACCACCTGGGGGCGGCCCGTCAGGAAGTCCAGGATCCAGTTGCAGAGGGAGGTGTTTAGTCCCAGCGTCCTTAGCTTAGTGATGAGCTTTGAGGGCACTATGGTGTTGAACGCTGAGCTGTAGTCAATTAATAGCATTCTCACATAGGTGTTCCTTTTGTCCAGGTGGGAAAGGGCAGTGTGGAGCGCAATAGAGATTGCATCATCTGTGGATCTGTTGGGGCGGTATACAGATAGGAGTGGATCTAGGGTTTCTGGGATAATGGTGTTGATGTGAGCCATGACCAGCCTTCAAAGCACTTCATGGCTACAGACGTGAGTGCTACGGGTCGGTAGTCATTTAGGCAGGTTACCTTAGTGTTCTTGGGCACAGGGACTATGGTGGTCTGCTTGAAACATGTTTGTATTACAGACTCAGACAGGGAGAAGTTGAAAATGTCAGTGAAGACACTTGCCAGTTGGTCAGCGCATGCTCGGAGTACACGTCCTGGTAATCCGTCTGGCCCTGCGGCCTTGTGAATGTTGACCTGTTTAAAGGTCTTACTCACATCGGCTACAGAGAGCATGATCACACAGTCGTCTGGAACAGCTGATTCTCTCATGCATGTTTCAGTGTTACTTGCCTCGAAAGCGAGCATAAAAGTAATTTAGCTCGTCTGGAAGTCTTGTGTCACTGGGCAGCTCGCGGCTGTGCTTCCCTTTGTAGTCTGTAATAGTTTGCAAGCCCTTCCACATCCGACGAGCGTCTGAGCCGTTGTAGTACGATTCGATCTTAGTCCTGTATTGACGCTTTGCCTGTTTATTGGTTCGTCGGAGGGCATAGCGGGATTTCTTATAAGCTTCCGGGTTAGAGTCCCGCTCCTTGAAAGTGGCAGCTCTACCCTTTAGCTCAGTGCGGATGTCGCCTGTAATCCATGGCTTCTGGTTGGGGTATGTACGTACAGTCACTGTGGGGACGACATCATCGATGCACTTATTGATGAAGCGAGTGACTGATGTGGTGTGCTCCTCAATGCCATCGGAAGAATTCCGGAATATTTTCCAGTTTGTGCTAGCAAAACAGTCCTGTAGCTTAGCATCTGCTTCATCTGACCACTTTCTTATTGAACGAGTCACTGGTGCTTCCTGCTTTAGTTTTTGTTTTAAGCAGGAATCAGGAGGATAGAATTATGGTCAGATTTGCCAAATGGAGGACAAGGGAGAGCTTTGTAGGCGTCTCTGTGTGTGGAGTAAAGGTGGTCTAGAGTTTTTTTCGCTCTGGTTGCACATTTAACATGCTGGTAGAAATGAGGTAAAACGGATTTAGGTTTCCCTGCATTAAAGTACCCGGCCACTAGGAGCGCCGCCTCTGGATGAGCGTTTTCCTGTTTTCTTATGGCCGTATACAGTTCATTGAGTGCGGTCTTAGTGCCAGCATCGGTTTGTGGTGGTAAATAGACAGCTACGAAGAATATAGATGAAAACTCTTTTGGTAGATATTGTGGTCTACAGCTTATCATGAGATACTCTACCTCAGGCGAGCAAAACCTCAAGATTTTCTTAGATATCAATCACCAGCTGTTGTTTACAAATATACATAGACCGCCACCCCTTGTTTTACCAGAGGCTGCTGTTCTATCGTGCCGATACAGTGTATAACCCGCCAGCTGTATGTTATTCATGCCATCGTTCAGCCACGACTCAGTGAAACATAAGATATTACAGTTTATAATGTCCCGTTGGTAGGATATACGTGCTTGTCCACTTTATTATCAAGCTATTGTACGTTGGCCAATAGTATCGATGGCAAAGGCAGATTAGCCACTCGTCGCCGGCTCCTTAACAGGCACCCCGATCTCTTTCCGCGATATCTCCTTTTCTTTCTACTGCGAATGACGGGGATGCGGGCCCTGTCGGGTGTCTGGAGCAAATCCCTCTCGTAAGAACTCATTAAAGAAAAATTATTCGTCCAGTTCAAGGTGAGTAATCGCTGTTCTGATGTCCAGAAGCTCTTTTCGGTCATAAAGACAGTAGCAGCAACCTTATGTACAAAATAAGTTACAAACAATGCAAAAAAAAAATTTAACAGCACGGTTGGTTAAGAGTCCATAAAACTGCAGCCATCCCCTCTGGCACCATTACAACTGTGTGCGGAAGTGCGCAGAGTGTGCATTTATCAGGGTTACCACAGTTCCCTGTGTGTTTGAGCCATGGGCTGCTACGGCAGCGCATGAGTACACAGATTCCAGGGTACTGCAGGTTTTCCTGTGGATTTGAGCCTCGGGCTGCTGTGGTTCACGGACTCTGGTCAATGCTATGCAGCGCACGTGTGCGCTTTGCCAAGTTACAGCAGCTGTTCTGTTGTTGTGGACTTCCGGTTCCTTGTATGAGTTCTGGCATTTCAGGCTTGTAAGGTAGTATTGTGCTCTGTGTGGGACGTTTCTTGGAACTGTGGTGTCTATGGACTTGGGCTGCAGCGTGTCAGTGCACATAGCCAAGTTGCAGCATTTTCTGGTTCCCTGTATGGGGCACTGACAGTTCAGGCCTCATAAGGCTCTGACAGTTCAGGCGTCTCGGGTAAGTATTAGACCCCCTTTTGGAGCCAGTGGAACCTCTGTGTGATTGGGCTACCGTGTGCCTCCTAGTTTGCTACCCTCTGAGCCGGCTTGGGGCGGGATTATGTGTCCCCATAGTATGTTATATCAAGTTACCGACTGAAAGGGAACGTACTGTTGTGAATATAACTACCTGTTCCCTGAAGGAGAGAACAAGGTATAACATATTTTGGCCCGCGCCGTCAGGGGGTTTGAGCTCGCTCAAGAGCGGTTCTGAATTTACTAAATTAATGCGAGCCCTGGTGTTATAGCCAGGAAGGCGGGGCTTCCGAGGCAGGCTCTGCATTCATTGGCCCATTGGGCTTGTTTTTTGCTTTCTTCAGGTGAATGTGATTGGTCCTTGACTCCCCATAGTATGATAACTAGAACAGTAGTTATATTCATAACTCTACGTTTTGTGCTGACCATTTCAGATGCAAGGCAGTCAGATATTAGGATACAGTTACTTTGGAAACTGTGACCTTCGGGAAAGGTGTGTTTTTGAGTATGATGGTAAGTAACACAGAAGTTTAATAATACGTAACTGTCTGGCTTTTTGTATGTAGAAATTATGCCATTCATATGGAATCATATAGAGCCTTGGCTTTATTGCAAAATGTGCAGATTCCAGTACCAAGCATCTCATTCGGCAGCTTGTGTCTAAGTCAGTCCAGCCAAGAGACTCTGTGACTCTGAACTGTACAATACACACTGAGACCTGTGCAGGAGAACAGTGTCTATTGGTTCAGACATGGCTCAGGAGAATCCCGTTCAGGAATAATTTACACCCATGGATACAGGAGTGATCAGTGTGAGAAAAGCCCTGAGACTGGGTCTCCTACACAGAGCTGTGTCTACAACCTCCCCAGGAGGAACCTCAGCCTCTCTGATGCTGGGACTAACTACTGTGCTGTGGCCTCATGTGGGGAGATACTGTTTGGGAACAGGACCAAGCTGGACATTCAAGGTAATTTCTTTCACTTATTTTACCAATTTACCATTTCCAGAGTTTTATAGCATGCATAATTGGTAACCTGTATTGTAAGATAAAGTGTACTATTACCTGATATTATTCCAATAAAACATTATATTATTAGATACATAGATTATTATTTATTTATGTATTTATTATTAGATACATTATTATATTTTAACGATCAGAGACCTGATCTCTAAGTAAAAGGTTGCATAAAATGCCCAAAAATTGGATAATATCATTTTATCCTCACATGGATACGGGGCACCAAGTATAGGTACAGGTATTATTAACTACACCATTTGTTTTGGTCAGCAACCTTACCAATTCCTTCATTTGAAACTTTAGATATTATTTTTCTCCTTCTCAAGAGAATCAAACCCGATTGCTGAACTACATAATGTTTGTTCTGATTGTTATCATCTTTGATCGTAACAAACATTCTCTCTGTTACATTCTCAAGCAGAATTACAACCCAGATTACAAGAGGCCAGATAGACAGACCTGAGCGTCCTGTTGGGCTGACACTATTGTTTTTAGCTTCTATGATCAAATGTAATGCAGCGAAGCTCACAATACCTTTAAGGTATACTATAGTGTGACTAAAAGCCAATGCTCCTGCCAAACGCATGTGTTCTTCCGTTCAGTGATCTACCTGGTGCAGTCAGAGGAGCGCCCCCTATTGGTTAACAACCACCAATTCCAGCCAATTGTTATCCACCCAAGGGGGGTGGATAGAATGCCCAATAGAATGATTAGACGCAACTTTAATGGGTGTCATCACTGTGAAAACAGATTTTTTTGTATATTTACTGTAATCCAGACCCTTTATTTAAACGTTATTACTTTAAAATGGAAAATATACAGTATGTTTGACCAACTTAAAATGGTCAGTTCTGGGAACCTCTATGATGATAAACTACAGTCTATAACTAATATCTTATCATTCTCTCTCAAACCAAATGAAGAGTAGGAAAATCAGGGATTGGTTAGGAAGAAAAAAACTATCTGTGGTCATTGTATGCCTCTATGGCTCTCACACCATGTCCCGCCCCTAATCATAAATCACTTTCTAATAAAGATGTTGTCCTTCCTTCATGGACTGGCAGTGTAGCTCTAAGCACAGAATGGCACGCATATGTTTATCAGCTCTTGTCATCTATGGCTTGTGTAAGTTATCTAAGTCATTACGAGTTTGGGATTCATAGTTAAGACTAGGTTTAGGTATAGTAGTGCATGAGTGAACAGAAAGTTCTATGTTTGGAATTGTTTCTAAACCTTTGTCTTCTCTCTTTCAGATCTGACCCCTGTTGTGTCGGTCTCTCCTCCTCCCTCAGTGGTGGTCCATCCTGGAGATAATGTCACTTTGCAGTGCACCAATGTCACTGGAGCTCCAGGACACGTTGGCTGGTTCAAGCAAGTCAACTACTCAGAGCCCCTAGGCATCGCGTCTATGTTCAGCTCTGAGTCAACTGTCCAGCATCACAATGGTTTTCAGCCCAGCCATATGGAAATGTTTGTCAGCCATAGAATAATCTTCCTCAAAATCACAGAGTTGGATGTAGCTGATTCTGGTCTTTACTTCTGTGGAATGTTCGATAAATACGTCATTTTCACCAATGCAACTCTCCTGAAGGTCCAAGGTAATCTTTTCAACAACTTGTCTGCTATGACTCCAAATGCACTAACATGTATATGAGGTATCAGAGATATTATTGAGAAAATGTTGGAGATATAATACTATCGTACTACAGTGGGAATAACAGTGGGAATATTTATCTCTCCTAATCTTCCAAAAGGTCACAAAGATTCTGAAAAGGACCTTACAGAGCATTGTGAAGAAGGTATGTTTATTCTGTTATTTTAAGTGAGAATCTTTCGTAAATTAATTTATATGATGTACCATGAAAGTACCACAGAATATAAATAAAGTACAACAGCGTCTTATAGCAACCTAGACTGAGAATTCTTGTTATTTCAGTTGCTGATCAACAAAGATGAGAATCCTGGTCCTTCTCTCCATCATAAGAACTGGAGTTCTCCTCTGCTGTCTGACCAGCTTCATCATCATCTACACCACCAGGAAATAAATAAAGCTAAGGCCAATGTCAGTAGAGTATATGTAGTATGTTACTTGCTTTCACCAAATCCCTATGTACAGGGGTGTCAGTTGGGTATGGCAGGGTATGGCAGTCAAACATGTAAAAGTAGGCTACAAAAAAGTAGACTAAAATCATTCTAATCCTAATTAAAATACAACGGATGTTTAGCATATTGATTGGCTGGGTTTAGGACCATGCGGAGCATCGCTAGGGGAGAAGCTGCCAGCCTGTGCGCCTTTTCTCTCACTTTAAGAAAGCAGAGCAGTGCCAGGCAGTTTGCTTTGCTGGTCAGCCGTTTAGGCAGTGCGCCGATTGCTTTGAATTTGATGTCGCATTTGAACTCGGCCATGTAAGCCTTGCCGCCAGTTGTTTTATGCACCGGTTACATCCATATTGATGTCGGCACAATTAGCTATATAATTACTCGTGCCTGTACAGAAATAAATAAAATCATTCAAAATACAACACCAGAGAGCATGATTTGGCCACAGAGTATCATCTTATTTAAAAAATGGGCTGTGGATTGTTTTAAACGTGCAATTTGAGCAGTGCACGCGGCAAGACAAATAGCCTACCAAATTGCTTATTGTTGAGTTGTGGCGGTTAGTGAAAAGCTGTTAAATATGCCTAGGCCTATCGCATTTTTCAAAATACAATCGTAAGGAAAACATAGTTCAGAAAGCAAATGGCTATTGCTGAAAAGAGAACACAATAAAAAGCCAAATCTGTCTCTACCAATTGAGCGAACAGTAGCTTATGTTGTTGGCACCAGCGGAGGCCAAAGCCCCGGTGAGCGCGAGCATATTCACTGTCTTTATCATTGGATCAGTACCACTGGAACGTTTTTTGGGGACAATAATTTCCTCCTTCAGGCTAGATGGACATCATATTGTACAATTTGTGTCTCCCCTTTCCGTAGGCCAGATTAGATGGTTGCATTCAAGACAAGGTCACTTTTAATGATCTGTTGTCAGTGTCACCAGAGTAGGATACTAATTTGTTTATAAAAGGCCACATTTTTCCTGTGCAAAGAATGGAGAAGAAACATCTCTGATTAGACCTACGTGTTCAGAACTGTCTGTTTTGCTAAGAGTGATTGAGTTATATTATTAGCCTAAATTCTGACTATGCAATCTACTCATCACATTAGGAATAGTAGCCTATCTTACATTAGTCTGCAAATGCGATGCTAGATGTATGAAATCCTTCATTATAAAGGTGCAATTTTATGGTGAAGAAATATCTTCCCCAAACTATGGATGTCTGCATTTGATGTCGGCCTTGTTGTGACTTGATAGCGTGTATTATGCATCTATTTCACATTGCACTGTATGTGCCGTTCCACTAGTAAATAAGTCCATTTATGATGAGATTGAGTATATACTATAGTGTTTGACATTTTATAGGTCACTTTCAATAAAACATCACAATAAGGTGTAGAGCGCTCAATTTGCCTGCTGGGGGGCAAGGAGGCCCACAGCTCCGCTAATATCATCACCTCTTGAAGTGCATAGTCAGACCTACACATTTCCTGATTATTCCATGCAAAACAATTGTGCACATTTAGCTCTATCATCAGAGTTATACAGCAAGTAACTGTATGCTTTTCATGATCAGTAAACATCAATTCATCATTGATCAATTGATCATTTGCAGTGATAATTAATGGCTGTTTTTGTTTTTGCTGTTCTCCAAATAGCATTTTAGAGTTTATAAATTGTGTAGAAATGCAGTAAATCAGCGTCAACTTCCACCACCCCCCCCCCCCCCCCACCCCCCCTGAAAAAAAATATCCCCCCACCCTCACTTTGCCATATCCTAGGTTTAGCTGAACTGACGCCACTGCATGTGTATGCACCTGTATACCAGTGTATAATTTGCAGATCCTGTTTAAGGATGACACTCAAATTATACACCTCTCAGTTGTGGACTGTTTCGCTCCAGAACCTATTTGGCTGGATCCGGTACCTCTACTTGTGAAAAGAAATAGCTGTTTGCAATGTAAGCTGAACTGATGCCACAGCATGTGAATGCATCTGTATAAGCAGTGTTTAATTTGAGCATGATCCGTTCCGCACAGAATCCGGCTCAAATTATACACCCTCTTCGTATCTCTCCTAATCTTCCAAAAGGTCACAAAGATTCTGAAAAGGACCTTACAGAGCATTGTGAAGAGGGGTATGTTTATTCTGTATATTTAAGTGAGAATCTTTCGTAAATGAATGTATATGATTGTACCATGAAAGTACCCACAGAATATATAAAATAAAGTACAACAGCGTTTTATAGCACAACCTAGACTGAGAATCTTTGTTATTTCAGTTGTGCTATCAACAAATGAGAATCCTGGTCCTGTCTCTCCATCATAAGAACTGGAGTTCTCCTCTGCTGTCTGACCAGCTTTTCATCATAATCTACACCACCAGGAAATAAATAAAGCTAAGGCCAATGGTCAGTAGAGTATATGTAGTATGTTACTTGCCTTTCACCAAATCCCTTTGTACAGGGGTGTCAGTTGGGTATGGCAGGGGTATGGCAGTCAAACATGTAAAAAGTAGGCTACAAAAAAGGTAGACTAAAATCATTCTAATCCTAATTAAAATACAACGGATGTTTAGAATATTGATTGGCTGAGGGTTAAGGACCATGCGGAGCATCGCTAGGGGAGAAGCTGCCAGCCTGTGCGCCTTTTCTCTCACTTTAAGAAAGCAGAAGCAGTGCAGGAAGTTTGCTTTGCTGGTCAGCGTTTAGCAGTGCGCCGATTGCTTTGAATTTGATGTCGCATTTGAACTCGGCCATGTAAGCCTTGCCGCCAGTTGTTTTATGCACCGGTTTTTACATCCATATTGATGTCGGCACAATTAGCTATATAATTACTCGTGCCTGTACAGAAACAAATAAAATCATCAAAAAAATTCAAAATACAACACCAGAGAGCATGATTTGGCCACAGAGTATCTCTTATTTAAAAAAATGAGCTGTGGATTGTTTTAAAACGTGCAATTTGAGCAGCTGCACGCGGCATAATACAAATAGCCTACCAATGCCGTTATTGTTGAGTTGTGGCGGTTAGTGAAAAGCTTTTAAATATGCCCTAGGCCTATCGCATTTTTCAAAATACAATCGTAAGGAAAACATAGTTCAGAAAGCAAATGGCTATTGCTGAAAAGAGAACACAATAAAAAAGCAAATCTGTCTCTACCAATTGAGCGAACAGTAGCTTATGTTGTTGGCACCAGCGGAGGCCAAAGCCCCGTGAGCGCGAGCATATTCACTGTCTTTATCATTGGAATCAGTACCACTGGAACGTTTTTTTGGGGACAATAATTTCCTCCTTCACGGCTAGATGGAAATCATATTGTACAATTTGTGTCTCCCCTTTCCGTAGGCCAGATTAGATGGTTGCATTCAAGACAAGGTCACTTTTAATGATCTGTTGTCAGTGTCACCAGAGTAGGATATAAAAGAAGAAACATCTCTGATTAGACCTACGTGTTCAGAACTGTCTGTTTTTGCTAAGAGTGATTGAGTTATATTATTAGCCTAAATTCTGACTATGCAATCTACTCATCACATAGGAATAGTAGCCTATCTTACATTGGTCTGCAAATGCGATGCTAGATGTATGAAATCCTTCATTATAAAGGTGCAATTTTATGGTGAAGAAATATCTTCCCCAAACAATATGGATGTCTGCATTTGATGTCGGCCTTGTTGTGACTTGATAGCGTGTATTATGCATCAATTTCACATTGCACTGTATGTGCCGCTTCCACTAGTAAATAAGTCAATTTATGATGAGATTTGAGTATATACTATAGTGTTTGACATTTTATTGTTTGACATTTTTTTTTTTTTTAGGTCACTTTCAAACATAAAAACATCACAATAAGGTGTAGAGCGCTCAATTTGCCTGCTGGGGGGCAAGGAGGCCCCACAGCTCCGCTAGATATCATCACCTCTGAAGTGCATAGTCAGACCTACACACATTTCCTGATTATTCCATGCAAAACAATTGGTGCACATTAAGCTCTATCATCAGAGTTATACAGCAAGTAACTGTATGCTTTTCATGATCAGTAAACATCAATTCATCATTGATCAATTAATCATTTGCAGTGATAATTAATGGCTGTTTTTGTTTTTTAGCTGTTCTCCAAATAGCATTTAGAGTTTATAAATTAGAGTTGTGTATAAATGCAGTAAGATCATGCGTCAATCTTCCAACCCCAACCCCCCCCCCCCCCCGAAAAAAAATATCCCCCCACCTTTCACTTTGCCATATCCTAGGTTTAGCTGAATTGACGCCACTGCATGTGTATGCACCTGTACAAGCAGTGTTTAATTTGAGCCGGATCCTGTTCCGCAGGATCTGACTCAATTATACACCTCTCAGTTGTGGACTGTTTCGCTCCAGAACCTATTTGGCTGGATCCGGTACCTCTACTTGAGAAAACGAAATAGCTGTTTGCAATGTAAGCTGAACTGATGCCACAGCATGTGAATGCAATCTGTATAAAGCAGTGTTTTGATTTGAGCCTGATCCTTGTTCCGGCAGAATCTGGCTCAAATTATACACCTCTCAGTTGTGGACTGTTTCGCTGAGAAAAAAGCGATCAAAGTTCATTCGAGTTGCCGCCTCATTAATTCTCCTGCCCTACAAAAAAACTTAATGTGAAAAATGTCGATTTTCTCAGCCATTATAGCGCATGTGTTTGAGGACCAATGGCATGGCCGTTGCTGTGGTGAGAGAGAGAAGCGCGCCGGTAATCTCTCTCTCTCAGAACTAGAATGAGATTCAATTGCTATGGTCTCTCTCCTCTCTCTGCTACTGATAGACATGAGCCCTGCAACTCTCATCTCTCCAGCATTGCACACCATCATTTATTTTCATTATAGAATCATAGCCGCGGTAAGGGTGCTGGAGAGCTGCAGCACCTCTGATTCACTGAAATAAATTTGCCAATGTTATATAATTTACTGCTGTCTGTTCAGAAAGAAATCAATAATTCAGAATACTACTCCAGGGGTAGGCCTATATAATTTAGCCACAGAAAATTGCCTAGCTGTGGATTGTGTTTATGGTAGCCCAATCACAAGGCATATAGCCCGGGCTCGCGTGGCAAATCCGTTTTTAGTGTCAAAGTATTGTAACGACCCTGTATTGTGTTCTGTGTTCATGGATGTGTTATCGTTCTCTATGGGTGCTAGCAGGGGTTAAATATGCCATGACAGGATGGAAAGGTTGGGGGGGTATGATGGGTATCCCGCGGGGTTTTGGGAATGCTTAAAATAGGGGGTTTACGGTCTCATCCTCTCTCTTTCCTGTTCGGGACCCTTGATTTGACATGTTTCTATTTGTGTATGTTCGAGGTTTAGCGGCGTGGGTGTGGCTCCTGAACAATAGCCCATTCAGGAATAAACCTGGTTCTGCCTGTACACCTGGTGCCTCCCGTCTCTCTTTTTACTTTATGACCCAGCTGGGTCATTACATTGGTGTCAGAAAGTGCTTTCGAACGACGGGATTAGATCGAGATTAGGCGAGTTAGCTGTTTCAGTATAGGGCCGTTGGTTAGCTTTAGCGTGTGACTCACATCTACGGTCATGATGATCGGGGCGAGGGGAAAGTTAAGGAAGAGTCGGACAAAGTGTCCGTTGTGGGCTCGGGTTGTACCCGGTCGGAGAGGTCAGGCCGATGACGGCTGTAGAAGAGCTGGAGAGCCACATGGCGGGAGTTAAATTGTGTCAGTCAGCAAGATGGCCAGAACGGGCAGATTTCATTCAACCGCTCGAACCCAGAACAGACGTCACGGCGACGGAGATATCGTCGTCACCGCGTGCCGCGGAAATGGGTGGACCTCCTTATGTAAAACAGAGATGCAGCGCCCTATTGCCATTAGCCACGGTAGCGGCTAAAACTCCAAAGTTCAATGGACAAGGTAAATGGGAAGTTTTTTTCACTCAATTCGAGTTGTTTGGCTAGAGCCCGGGAGGTGGTCCTGACGAGACGAAAAGGGTTACAGCTTGCCCTGAGCCTGTCAGAGGAGGGTCGGAATGCCTGCTAACGCTTAGCCCCGGACGAGAGGGGCCGACTACGGTGCGCTAGTGGAGGCATTGGGGGGCCCGTTCGGCAGCGATGCACAGCCCAACATGCTGCGGATTGAACTGAATAAACAAAAAGAGACTTCAGAGGGAATCATTTAAAGGCGTTGGCAAGTGATATTTCTGAGCCTGACCAGGCGGGCTTATGTAACTATGCCGATTGGGGCGCAAGACGAGCTGGCACGGGACAGTTTTATTAGAGCGCTCTCCCCCACCGAACTGGGTAAGCATGTGCAGATGTCGGACCCCAGCATCTCTGCGGGCTGCAGTGGAGATTTGATAGCGCAGGAGAAGAGGGAGCTGATCTGTGGGTGAGGGAGTGAGTGAGAGTGGAGGTTGCCAGTCAACCCAGAGGTGAAGAGCAGCGGCGGCCGGGGTGCCGGGGGTCACCAAAACCAGAGTGGGTCGACGAGTTGGGAGGGTTAGTCAAGACCGCTTCGATTGTCATTGAGAGGGCTCTCCAGACAACATCGCAGTGTCAGCTCACAACTTCCATTGTCTGGCCTGGGGGTTGTGGCCAGCCTGGCCACATTCAGCGGGAGAGTGTGGCAGATTCTCCAGTCAACAGGGAAACGACAGCGGGTTCTCGCGCAGGGGCAGCGCGGGCCCCATTTCTCCGCCCCCGAACCCACAGTAAGCAGAAGAGGTACCAGCAGTGCAGGCAAGAGGGTGGGGACCTGCTTTCCCCAAGGGTGTAGCAACTGCCACCGTGTTCCCTAGTCCGGTAGTTTGGGGACGTACCACCATTGGGACTTCTGCAATGTCATCGTCAAGGTAGAGGGGGTGGAATGTTTGGCCCTGGTCGGACACTGGGCTCTACAGTACCCTGGTGAGACCAGGACATTACTACCGTTGGGGGTGCGGGTGTAGCCGACCCTTGTCCAGCTACGGACTGTCACGGCGAGGAGCTAGCCCCCATGTAGGGGAAGGTCGGGGTGTCTGTGACTGTGGAGGGGGAGAACTGTGGGGTGTGTCAGTGTGGGTAAGCAGCGGTAAAGGACCCCTGCATACTGGGAATGGACTTTTGACAAAACTGTGGGGCTCAGTTGGACTTAGCTTCGGGCACTTTGGGGGCTGTCGGGTGGGGCACACAGTGGGAATGGTCGCCTTCGGGAGGGCCAGCAGGGGGCAGGGCTGGCCCTCCGTCTTCCTCCAAGCTTGCCGAAAACTCCACTGGTCGTCACGGATGTGCTCCTTGGTCGTGGTTGTCGTTGTTTTTTTTTTTTTTTTTTTTTCCCTGTGCAATCCCAGCAGCTGTCTCCGGCTTGGCAAACGACCTTCAACTCCCCATATGGTGGCAAGCACAGGCATCCCAGTAGCCCAAAACACACTGGCTCCTTCACCCCATCAGCCCGACGGGGGGGGGAAGGAGGAAGGTATCGACGCCGGTTGAGGCTGTGTGGCTGAACAAAAACTGTCAAGGTCTTGAACGAGACGTCAACAACAGAGGACAGTTAAAGCAGCTGCTGTTTGACTTTAAAAGATAGCTTCGCTTGGGGGGAAGATGAGGTAGGGCAACGCCACCTGGTTCAGCACGACATCGACCACTGGGGACAACCAAACCCATTAAAATTCGGACCGTCGCCATTACCCTTGCAAGAGGGAAAGCAGCAGCCACAGCTATTGACTGACATGTTGCGGGGCTGATTTCCACCTTGAGCAACAGATAGCCCATTGGGTCCGCGCCGGCCTCGTCATGGTGCCTAAGAAAGGGTGCGGTAAACTTAGGTTTTGTGCGGACTACAGGGGGCCTAAATTCTGTCACAATTAAAGGACTCTTACCCCATACCGAGGATCGATGAGTCGCTAGACACGGATCAGAGGGTCCTCCGTGGTCTCTTCTTCCTTGATCTGACGCAGTGGCTACTGTGCAGGTGCCCCTCGCGCCTGGGGCACGTGAAAAAAAACGGCCTTCTCCACGGATAGGGGCCATTGGACAGTTCAAGGTGCTGTGGCTTCGAGCTTTGTAAGTCTCCTGCCAACCTTTGAGAGAGGCTCATGGACAGAGGTGCTTGGCGGGGGTTTCCGGAGAGACGAGTGTGTGTCGCTGTACCTAGACGAATATTGGTACACGGCACGTCGTTTTGAGGGGCACTGGGGGGCACTTCTAGGCGAGGAGTGCTGGTAGAGAGATCTCGGGGCGGGGGCTAAAATTACACCCGGAAAAGTGCCATTTTCATGCAAAGGGAGTTGGCGTTCCTGGGTCATCAGCTGGGTGGTGAGGGTATTCAGCACGTTGCCAGACAAAGTGGAGGCTTGTGAGAGGGGGTGGCCAATTCCAAGGGGAAAAAAAAGAGGTTAAGAGCTTCCTGGAGTCTGGCATCCTACTATCGTAGGTTGTGAAAGGGTTTGCGGGGTGGATAGCAGCTCCTTTGAACCACCTTCTCAAGAAGGACACTGTTTTTCATGGACCGTAAGAGCACCAAGCGGGCTGTTTGAGGCCCTCGAACGTGACCTCTGTTGGAGGCCCCTGTCCTGTCATCACCAGACCCAAAAACCGTCCGTTTATCCTGAGAAACCCGACGCAAAGCAACGAGGGCTTGGGGGCGTGCTGCATCAGCGTGGTTCTGACGGGGAGCACGTTAGGTAGTCTCTATTACAGCAGAACTTTTGATAGGCTGAAAAAAACGCTACTGCGTGACCAAGGAGGGAGCTTGTTGGCGTGTCGCTGGCAGCAGTACTCCATTTCAAGTACTACACTGGGGGCCAAGTCGTTGTGGGTGCGGACGGATCACTTCGCCTGCAGTTGGCCTTCTCTCCGTCAAGGAGCCATCGAGGGTTCAGATTGCCCGGCTGGTGTTGGAGGAGCTGCAACCTTACGACTTCCAAGGTGGAGCACAGGGCGGCCTTCGCCACAGCAATGGCAGACGCCTCTGTTCCGCCGCCCGTGTGCTGAGGGACGGCTGTGGGTTACTGCGCCAAACGGGTGGATGCGAGAGAGGGAACTGTGCATGGGAGGAGGGAGTCACCGCCACGGTGAGTCAGCTGAGTGGTGACAGAGTGCCGGGAGCTTGAGGCTGTGGACGTCGGGGAGTGGAGGCGTCGCCTAGGAGTGAGGACGCAGAGCTGCCGTCCTGTGCAGGGTGGGTGGTGGCAAGAGAGAGAGACGACCGCCATGGGGGGAAAGTAGCCCCTCTATCACCAGTTCACCAAAAGACTCTGGGGTAAATTCTCAGTCCTTAGAGTTGGCTGAGGGAGTGCTCCAGAGGGGGTGGAAAAAGCAGCTACTGGAGAAATGACGTGGCAGGTTAGTGTCCCCAAAAGGCCTGCAAGGGAGCAGTGTTACAGCAGCTCACGGTGAGATAGGCGCAGGGCATTTTGGGGTCTCCAAAACGTTCAAAGCGCGTACCTGTGGACGTCCAACGAGAGGCTCTACACGGGCCTTTCAGCGGATTGCTCAAGTAGTGCAAGGAGCCAAGGTTCAACAAAAACAAGGATTTTATTAAAGGTCTTGGGAAATTAACGAAAAATATAAACAAAATCTGTCTCTGTTGGCTCTCTTTTTAAGGGTTAAACAGTTCAGGTATGTCTCTTCACATCCAAAATCATAATTCTCACTTTGCTCAGATAACTTTTCCCCAGCCATTAATGTAGTCCACGTTGCAGGGCTAGTGGCCAACCCAGCAAAAAGTCCCTTCCAAATGCTATCTCACGTCATTCACAGAGGTGCATACATCCAAAGGTGAGTATTTCCCAAAAGGTAAGTATCTCACAAATCCTTATATTCATCATGGAAGTGGACGTGCAGGCACTCTTGTCCTCAGAGAGAGCAGGGTTGGAGTACTGTGTTTCTCACCCCACCCACCACACTCCTCAGTGTGTCTCTTCCATTCCAAAAACTTCAGCTACATCAGCTTCTGATTTGTTTCAGCTGCGTGGGGAAGATTGGCCATTAGAGGGGTGGAGTTCCCGAACCATAACCAGCAGATGGAGCCATAGCTGTCTGGGTTTGCAGCCACCTCAGAGGGATTGTTAACGTCCCTTCCATGACACAGCCTCTCTGTGACATCACACATCCCCATCCTCGGGAACGACGTCCGCGCGTCGGGGTAAAGGCAAGCAAGAAGGCAATCACGCCGGGAGCGAGGGGGGACGAGGACGTCCGCATTGCCGTGGTGCTTGCCAGCCCTGTGGGCAACAGAAAAGTTAAACGGTGGCAAGCTCAAAAACACCTCCTCGGTACTCTACTGTTGATTCCTTGTTCGTTGGCCATCCACTGCAGAGAGCGGCGTGAATCAGAGATCCACCATGAAACGTCGGCCCAGGAGATAGATACCGAAGGGACTCCAGGGCCCAGACTACAGCCAGACATTCTTTGCTCCACCGTTGAATAGTTCTTCTCTCTTGAAGTAACTTTCTGCTTAGGTAGAGAAATGGGATGTTCTTCACCGTCATGTGCCTGGGTGAGGACAGCACCCAGACCCCACCTCCGAAGCATACGCTTAGGACAATGAACTTCCTTCTTGAAGTCTGGTTGCCACCAGGATCGGACTGGAGCAGAGTGCTCGCTTCAGGTTGAGGCCAAAGCCGCCGCGCGCGCAGGGTTCCACTTCACCATTTCGTGAGTGGCGTTGGTCGTCAGCTCCGTCAACGGTGCAGCTTGGTTCTGGTTTAGCAAAAAACGCTGCCAAATAAAGCGTCTATAGTAGCCAGCGAGGCCCAAAATGACCTTACTTGCTTCTTGGTGATGGGTGCGGCGCAGTCCTGTATGGCCCGCCAGGTTGGCTTCCCTGTGGTTGACCAAACCCCCGCCCAATGGTGTACACCAGGTAGTTTGTTCTCACTGAAGGCCAGCTTGGCACTTCTTCGGGTTTGCCGTGAGCAGCCCTGCTTTCCCTGAGCGAATCCAGCACCGCTTGTACCCGGGGTATGTGGATGGCCCAATCCGGGACTTTGTATAACAACATCATCCAAATAAGCCGCTCCTGCGTACCTCTTGTGGGGCGCAAGAGACTCGATCCATCAGGCGTTGGAACGTGGCAGGTGCCCCCGTGGAGACCAAACGGAAGTTCGGGTATACTGGTAGAAGCCCTCCGGGGGTGGCCAAAGGCTGTCTTCTCCTTGACGCCGGGGTCAGGGGCACCTGCCAGTAGCCTTTAGTGGTTGAGATCAAGAGTGGTTAGGAAACGAGCATGCCACAAGGAGTCTATTAAAATCATCAGACACGAGGCATTGGGGTATGCATCAAATTCAGACACTTCATTCAACTTTCGATAGTCCATTACAAAATCGTTACGAACCGTCTGGCTGGCTTGGGAACTAGTACGATGGGACTTGCCCAGGCACTGTGGGAACTCTTCGATTACTCCCAACTCCCGCATCTCCCTTACCTCCTTCTGTTCAAACCACTTTACGAGCCTCTGGCACGCGGTACGGGCGCTGGTTTACCGTTTCGGCCAGGCATGGTGGCGGATCTCATGTTGGACCACCTCGTGTGACCGGGAAGGGAGGAGAAGACATCCTGGTTCTGATCCACGAGTTCCCAGGGCATTCTGTCGTTGATGTGGGGACAGATTTGGACCCAGCTGAACCTCTTCTCGCGCCGGGTTCCTTTGGTCTACTGTGGGGGCGTAGACAGCTGAACATCGCCTCTCTGGCGTGCCACTTCTTTAAAAGGTTAACATGATAAATCTGCTCAGTCTTTCTTTTATCTGGTTGCCTCACCTTGTAGTTTACTTCTCCCATCTTAGATATAAAGTCAACTTGCCTTATGGGCGGGTATTTTGGACACACCTCTGTCTCTGCAACTGCAATTCCTCTGCCTTCAGAAGGTTGGCTTTCTTTATGCTCCTCCAAAAGAGAGCCACGTTTGCTTGCATCTGGGCTTGCTGGGCCAGCAACAAGGGCTTTCAATATTGTCCTCCATTTCCGTCGGCGGGGAGCCTACGGCCCAACTTGGAAAATCTGGGTGATCAAACCCTTCGGTATCCTCCTCTGAACATGCACTATTAACGCTTGAGCTGCCCGTATTCACCACCATCTGTGACGTCACTGAGAGGCTACACGGCTTTCAGCGGGATTGCTCAAGTAGTGCAAGGAGCCAAGGTTCAAACAAAACAAGGATTTTATTAAAGGTCTTGGGGAATATTAACGAAAATATAACACAAAATTCTGTTCTCTTGTGGCTCTTTAAGGGGTTAACCAGTTCAGGGATGCTCTTCCACATCCAAAATCATAATTCTCACTTTGCTCAGTATAACTTTTCCCAGGCCTTTACTGTAGTCCACGTTGCAGCTAGTGGCCAACCCAACAAAAAAAGTCCTTCCAAATGTCTCTCACGTATTTCCACAGTGCATATATCCAAAGGTGAGTATTTCCCAAGGTAAGTATCTCCAAATCCTTATATTCCTCATGGAAGTGGACGTGCAGCACTCTTCCTCCAGAGAGCCCAGGTTGGAGACTGTGTTTCTTCACCCCCCACAGCACTCCCTCAGTGTGTCCTCTTCCCTTCCCAAAACCTCAGCTCATCAGCTCCTGATTTGTTTCAGCTGCGTGGGAGATTGGCCATAGAGGGGTGGAGTTCCCGACCATACCAGCAGAATGGAGCCATAGCTGTCTGGGTTTGCAGCCACCTCAGGGGATGTAACGTCCCTCCAGGACACAGCCTCTCGTGACATCACAGTACGTAAAGGGGGTGGGGAGGCCCTTCTATTGGGCCAGGCACAGGAGGGATGTGGAGGACTTTTTTGCAGGCAGTGCGATGAGTGTGCTGCTAAGAAAGGACCTCCAGGTCAGTCACACGCCCTCCTTACAAACAATTCCCAGTAGGGGAGCCCATGGAGAGACTGGGGGTTAGACATAGTTGGACCGTTTCCAACCACAGACAGCGGTAACAGGTGGATTCTAACTGCTATGCGACTACTTCACCAAGTGGCTAGAGGCTTACGCTCTCCCAGACCAGGAGGCAGAAACAGTAGCTGATGCATTGGTAGGGGGAATAATCAGTCGGTTCGGGTGCCACAGTCTATACACAGCGACCAGGGGAAGAAACTTTGAGTCACGGGTGTTCTCAGAGTTGTGTAGACGGTTTAGGCGCGGAAAAAGACGCGCACTACTCCGCTTCACCCCCAGAGTGATGGGCTGGTGGAAAGATTTAACAGAACATTAGCACAAACAGCTGGCTATCGTTACCTCAAAACACCAGAGAGATTGGGACAACCCACTTACCGTTTTATTCTTATGGCATGTAGGTCGGCTGTTCAGGAATCGACTGCGTGCTCCCCAGCGCTACTAATGTTAGGTCGTGAGTTGCGCACCCCAGCCGAACTGACGTTTGGCCACCCTCCTGATAACCGACGACGGGGTTTTGCCTGGCCCCGAACTATGTTCGTCGAACTGCAGAACCGGTTTAGAAGCGGCTCACAACCTTCGCAAGAGAGCAACTCGAGAACGCAGGAATGCGCCAAAAGCGCCACTAATGACTCACGCGCTAGGGGGAGGCACTTTGGAGCGGGAGAACGCGTGTGGCTTCACAACCCCACGCGCAAGAAGGGGCGGTGCCCAAAGCTGGACAGTGCCTGGGTGGGGCCGTGCCTGGTGATAGAGAAAGTGGGGGAGGTGACGTACCGGGTGGAGGTTCCCCATGGGGCAGGAAGGTGGTGGTCCACCGGGACCGATTGGCGCCCTACAGAGGGAGGAAAACGGTAGGGAATGGAAGTGAGGACTCTGATGTGAGCACACGGGGACAGTCTAGCGAGGAGACTCCTAGTGCAAGCTGAGCCTGGGACGGGGGCTGCCTCTTTCGGAGGGGTCGCTGGAAAATGACATTGGGGCAGATGAGTGTTCTGGGGGTCCACCAGTGAGAGTCAAGGGGAAGCACAAGAGACTGAATGCGACCTCCGGGTCGTTTTTAAGGATTTTGTTTTGTAACCCTAGGGGCTAGGGTTTAGAAAGGGGGGGGCTATGTAACGACCCTGTATTGTGTTCTGTGTTCATGGATGTGTTTTATCGTTCTCCATGGGGTGCTTAGCAGGGGTTAAATATGCCAGGACAGATGGAAAGGTTGGGGGGGTATGATGGGTAATCCAGCGCGGGTTTTGGAATGCTTAAAATAGGGGGTTACGGTCTCATCTCTCTCTCTTCTGTTCGGGACCCTTGATTTCGACATGTTCTATTTGTTATCATGTCATTTCAATCATTTGTGCAGTATTAAAAAAGATTCTGCTAAAGTCTCCTGTCATATAAAATGTTGTAGAATTGCATGAAATGTGTTTATAAAAGGCCAAATTCTTCCCATGTGTGCAACTTCTGTAAGCGAATCTACTTGTCTATGCCACTGCGCAAATGTGATGATATGCATGCAGTGCTTTATTATAAAGGTGCTTTTTTTTTATCCGTTCCGGTACCTCAGAGCCCCCCAGGTCACCCCCGTCTCGCATTCACTTTTTATTCCGATACCTCCCGATTTACAACTTAAGCACTGTGTATAAGCATTAATAACTATCACTGTGAACATTGATACTGACTGCAGTTGTTTTTTCATGAAGGAAAAGAGTTGGCAAATGTATAAATAGATGATACTTTTTTTGTCAAGTTAAAGGTGTCTGTACTTTGTACGCTTTTTGAATGCTTTATAGTATGGGAAATACTTTTACCTTGTTGGTATTTTTAAAAAAAATACTTTGAACATCTAATTGAGCAGCAGGGGTCTGGTCTAGTGTTTCTCATCCAGATGAACAGATGAAGAGATGTGTGAAAAGAGCGTGTGTGGTTTTGATGCACTGAGAGGTGTGGTGAGAGCTGAGAGCTGAAGGCCAGTCTTCCTGTGGTGCAGGTTTTTTTGTCTTCAGCAGAGAGAGAGAGAGAGAGAGAATGACGCATGTTATGTCTACCGCAATGGAAAATGACGGTTGGTCAGTGTCTCTGTCTCACATCCCCTTATCGCCAATCCCCCCTAAAATCACCCACACATTTACACTCAAATGCTTCACCAACCACACTGATGTGTTGGCAGGTGGACTGGAAATCTGGTGAGAGAGAGAGAGGACATAAGGGCCATGTCATCCCCCAGTGTTAGTCTATGAGAGGCCCAGTGATGTTCACCTCAGCAGGTATCACTCATCACTGAGCTGCTCCTTCCTGTCACTCATACCACAGGAAGTGATGTGTTGCTCACTGGTCCCGCCTCTACCTCAGACCCCAATCCTATTCTCCCTAACCCTACCCCAAACGTTAACCATAGCCCTAACCCTAACCTTAACCATAGCCCTGACCCTTTTAGCTCATGATCAAAGCCTGCAGATCTGTCTGGATATCAGAGCCAATAACTAATAATATCAGGTCATCACTGGCTCACTGTGGTTGATGCACTTATCACCTTTCTAATGTCAGTTAGACAATGAAGTACAAATTGCAAAAAAAAGGGGCATTAGCTGACACCTATAGAGGACCTTTTCACACATTTGAATCAAGGTACACCTATAGGGATTATTCAGGAATTTCATATAACTTCACAGGTCACTGTTCGACGCAGGACTAATGATACAGTAGACTCAAAGACATTCTCAAAGAGAACCAACAAATTATCAGGTGAAACGTCATAGTCAATCGATCAATAATATAATAATACTTTTAGCAGACATGTTTATTTTCAATTTACAATCTGTAGAAACAATGAGAATAGAAGGGTTCAGAACTTTTGTGAAACATCACAGTACAGTTGAAAAATATATGGCAAATAGAAATCCAATATGGATGGTGTTAAGAGATAGATGGGAGGTGTTGAATGGAGCTGAAGGATGGGACTAATAACAACTAACAACAACTAATAACAACAAGATAACTAATGTAAAGCATACTGTGTCTATAATAAGTATATAGGTTATAGGTTGAGAGCTTTTGTGAAAGAACACAGTTAGAAAGATATGGCATATAGAAGCAAACCGGATGGATATCATGAAAATGATCGGAGAGGTTGAGGGTAGAGGAAGTTCAGGAGTAAAAACAAACTAAATAGAATTATTGTAAAATTGACTGTGTCCATAAAATGTATATTGTATGTATAAGCTGGAAGTAGAGGCCTAAGCATTGTTGTTCACTAGTTTACTCCAATTAGGGAAGGGGTGGTGGGGTTGGAAAGTAATAAAGGGAAATATATTTTTTTAAAGGATATGTATATATACAGTGGGGAAAAAACAGTAAATTAGATAGCCACTGCCGTGTGCAAGTTTGTCCCTACACTACAAAAGCATGTATTTGAGGATTTAGCTGTTTCCTATTTTGTCATCATAGGTACACTTCAACTGTGAGAGACAAAATCTAAAACCAAATTCCAGAAAATCACATTGTATGATTTTTAAGTAATTAATTTGCATTTTTATTGCATGACATAAGTATTTGATACATCAGAAAAGCAGAACTTAATATTTGTAGAGAAACCTTTGTTTGCAATTACAGAGATCATACGTTTCCTGTAGGTCTTGACCAGGTTTTCACACACTGCAGCAGGGATTTTGGCCCACTCCTCCATACAGACCTTCTCCAGATCCTTTAGGTTTTGGGGCTGTCGCTGGGCAATACGGACTTTCAGCTCCCTCCAAAGATTTTCTATTGGGTTCAGGTCTGGAGACTGGCTAGGCCACTCCAGGACCTTGAGATGCTTCTTACGGAGCCACTCCTTAGTTGCCCTGGCTGTGTGTTTCGGGTCGTTGTCATGCTGGAAGACCCAGCCACGACCATCTTCAATGCTCTTACTGAGGGAAGGAGGTTGTTGGCCAAGATCTCGCGATACATGGCCCCATCCATCCTCCCCTCAATACGGTGCAGTCGTCCTGTCCCCTTTGCAGAAAAGCATCCCCAAAGAATGATGTTTCCACCTCCATGCTTCACGGTTTGGGATGGTGTTCTTGTGGTTGTACTCATCATTCTTCTTCTTCCTCCAAACACGGCGAGTGGAGTTTTAGACCAAAAAGCTATATTTTTGTCTCATCAGACCACATGACCTTCTCCCATTCCTCCTCTGGATCATCCAGATGGTCATTGGCAAACTTCAGACGGGCCTGGACATGCGCTGGCTTGAGCAGGGGGGGACCTTGCGTGCGCTGCAGGATTTTAATCCATGACGGCGTAGTGTGTTACTAATGGTTTTTCTTTGAGACTGTGGTCCCAGCTCTCTTCAGGTCATTGACCAGGTCCTGCCGTGTAGTTCTGGGCTGATCCCTCACCTTCCTCATGATCATTGATGCCCCACGAGGTGAGATCTTGCATGGAGCCCCAGACCGAGGGTGATTGACCGTCATCTTGAACTTCTTCCATTTTCTAATAATTGCGCCAACAGTTGTTGCCTTCTCACCAAGCTGCTTGCCTATTGTCCTGTAGCCCATCCCAGCCTTGTGCAGGTCTACAATTTTATCCCTGATGTCCTTACACAGCTCTCTGGTCTTGGCCATTGTGGAGAGGTTGGAGTCTGTTTGATTGAGTGTGTGGACAGGTGTCTTTTATACAGGTAACAAGTTCAAACAGGTGCAGTTAATACAGGTAATGAGTGGAGAACAGGAGGGCTTCTTAAAGAAAAATAAAACAGGTCTGTGAGAGCCGGAATTCTTACTGGTTGGTAGGTGATCAAATACTTATGTCATGCAATAAAATGCAAATTAATTACTTAAAAAATCATACAATGTGATTTTCTGGATTTTTTTTTTAGATTCCATCTCTCACAGTTGAAGTGTACCTATGATAAAAATTACAGACCTCTACATGCTTTGTAAGTAGGAAAACCTGCAAAATCGGTAGTGTATCAAATACTTGTTCTCCCCACTGTATATATATATATATATATATATATATATATATATATATATATATATATATATATATATATATATATATATATATATTTATATAGAAAAAAAAACATATGGGGGATTGGAAGTGATGTAGACAATTAGGGTGCAGTCTTTCGGATGAGACGTTAAACGGGTGTCCTGACTCTCTGTTGTCACTGAAGATCTCATGGCACTTCATACTGTCATGGCCACCTAATCATCACCAGCTTCCAATTGACTCATTCATCCCCCTCCTCTCCCCTGTAACTATTCCCCAGTTCGTTGCTGTAAATGAGAATGTGTTCTCAGTCAACTTACACAGAAGGCTGTTGTATAAAACATCTGTCTCCGGATTGCATCTTCAAACTAAGGGCAACCATGGCATCTGTGACAGAGAGGGAGAAGCGTTCATCCATGTATACGGGTAAGAGAGTCTAGCAAGCTACATTTTCAGATATTATACGTTTCTAATTTAGTCAGAAAGTCGTTTTCATTGCAAGTTAAAATGTACTGTTAGCTAGCTAGCTAACATTAGCTGGCTGGCTGGCTCACTTACTAACGTTATGTGTATGATCTATGTAGTAATATTATTCATATCTCAGAACCATTTGCATTGCTAGTTATAGCCTAATGTTAGCTAGCTAACTAACATTGAACCTAACTAGTTGGTAAGCTTTACCTACCTGTAGATTCATGCAGGGTAGTAACATTATGAGTTGGCATTATGGTTAATTTTTATAGCTAGCTAGCTAGTGTCGTATCGAGTGAGTGAGGAGGCAATTATTGCTGATAAAACAAAGGTTTAGTCCGCTCATACTGAATCCTCGATCATAAGTTTATTCAACTTCACAAGCTTCAGCATAAGTGTGACAGGTGACATTTCTAACCCGGAGAGACGCCTCAGAATGGCCAGCTCTGCCTCTCTTCTTCGTTTACCCTACTTATAGACAATGCAAAAAGTTGGGCTCCCTCTTTGGCCCAATCACCAGTCTACTCCTGTCTACAACACACTTCCTGTCATGGTAGGGGCGTTACACTAAAACATTCCCATTTTGATACTAACATAAACAACATTCCATTTCTTCATGAAAAACATTTAACAAAGACATAATCTTCATATACGATACTAGCTAGCTACATGTCTAAACAAAAGACTCCACTAGTAAGGGTGTGGTTAGAGAGGAGGAGTTAGAAGTCAAAACACAACTGTTTAATGGCTTCAGAGGAGTAGTTGCCTCTTTTGGCCTCTCTTAACTTAGATCTCTGTTGTGTATATTAGTGATTTGGTTATTTCTAATAAGGTGGCCTTAAAGGGTAAAGTACCCAGCAGTTGACGATTGTATTGTATTTGTCACTTATAAATCCAAATGAAGAGTTAAATCAAAATTGACTTTCTCATGATGTTATTCATCCCTTTACTATTTCCTGTTTTTTATTTTCACTGATCACAGACCCATATTCTGAGAAGCAGCTAGTCACCTTTTATTGAGAATATGATATAGGTCAGAGGTAGAGGAGGGGCCAAGTGAGGAGGAGCAGCTCAGTGTTGCCTGAGACCTGCTGCGGTGAACATCCCTGGGCCTCTCAAAGACTAACACGGAAAGAGAGTCTCTCTCTCTCTCTCTCTCTCTCTCTCTCTCTCTCTCTCTCTCTCTCTCTCTCTCTCTCTCTCTCTCTCTCTCTCTCTCTCTCTCTCTCTCTCTCTCTCTCTCTCTCTCTCTCGGCAGGGGGGGGGGTTGACGATAAGGGACCTAACATGCATCTTTCTCTGCTGAAGACGAGCACCCTGCACTACAGGAAGACTGGCATTCAGTTCTCACCACACCTCTCATTTCAGTGCATCAAAACCACAAGCTCTTTTCTCACCTCTCTTCATCTGTTTATCTGGACGAAAACACCAGACCCCAGCTGCTCAATTAGGGTGTAGAGTATAGAGTGTTTGAAGAACACAGAAAACAAGCTAAAAGCATTTCCCATGCCAAAAATCATTCAACACGAGTACAATGTAAATTTTCTCTCACTTTTCAGGGGGAAAAAAGTATCATATTAATAGTTTTGTTAACTCTTTCTCTTCATGAAAACCTCTGTCACCTAAGGGTCCAATGCAGCCATTTTTATCTCAATATAAAATAATTTCTGGATAACAATTAAGTACCTAACTTTGATTGTTCACAATGAAAATGGTCAAAAAGTAACAAAAATTGCTTCATAGCAAAGAGCAATTTCTCAAGCAATAATTTTCCTAGGACTGTCCGGGAGTGGTCTTAGTGGGGAGGGAAAAACTGAAAACTAGCTGTTATTTGCAGAGATGTCAGGAACTCTCTTTCTTATTGGTCTATTAATTTACAGCCTGGTGATGTCACCAGGCAGGCCAAAGCTCCATCTCACCAAAACTGGCAGACATTTCAGGAGCTCTTTTTAAACAGCTTACACTAAAAGGGCATTATATCATTTTCACAATTACACAGTCTTATTCCAACCTCCTAGTGTGGAAATATATGTGACCGGTTACAGGAACTGAGGCGTTTGACGCCTGTTCTTAATTCACAATAGGGCCGTTTGAAAATATACAGTGCATTCGGAAAGTATTCAGACCCCTTGACTTTTTCCACATTTTGTTACATTACAGCCTTATTCTAAAATGGATTATAAAAAAAAAAAATCCTCATCTATCTACACACATTTACATTTACATTTACGTCATTTAGCAGACGCTCTTATCTTATCCAGAGCGACTTACAAATTGGTGCATTCACCTTTTTTTGGGGGATAACCACTATACATTTTTTTTTTTTTTGGGGTGGGGTAAGGGGGCGGTTAGAAGGAAAAATTATTGAACGCTTCACAAATTTGCATGTCATCCTTGCGCAGGGGCCATGCTAATCTTCTCTGTATCGTTCCAATTTTAGTATATGTGCTGCCGAAGCAATATGCAGCACACAATACCTGTCACGTTGTATAATGATTAGAAGACAGGCGCAGGAATACGTATTATGGGTTTTATTTACTTCACCTAGCACAAACACGTGTATATATATATATATATATATATATATATATATATATATATATATATTTTATATATATCTATATATATATATATATATATATCAAAGGGGTGTAACCCAAACAAAGAGCGTGACGAGACCCCGTAAACAACCAGAGCACAATACACGGTACTCACGAGACCAACGGACATGGGACAATAATCGACAAGGACAATGGGGAACAAGAGGGCACATTTTCAGTGGGGGGGTGGGGCAAAAAATGGGAGGACCTTGCCGCCGCAGTTAGTCAGCCACCAATTGTGCAAGTTCTTCCACTTAAAAAGATGAGAGAGAGCCTGTAATTTTCATCATAGGTACACGTCAACTTTGATGACAGACAAAATGAGAAAAAAAAATCCAGGCAAATCACATTGTAGGATTTTTTTGTTGCCAATGAATTTATTTGCAAATTATGGTGGAAAATAAGTATTTTGGGTCAATAACAAAAGTTTCTCAATACTTGTTATATACCCTTTGTTGGCAATGACACAGGTCAAGCGTTTTCTGTAAGTCTTCACAAGGTTTTCACACACTGTTGCTGGTATTTGGCCCATTCCTCCATGCAGATCTCCTCTAGAGCAGTGATGTTTTGGGGCTGTCGCTGGGCAACACAGACTTTCAACTCCCTCCAAAGACTTTCTATGGGGTTGAGATCTGGAGACTGGCTAGGCCACTCCAGGACCTTGAAATGCTTCTTACGAAGCCACTCCTTCGTTGCCCGGGCGGTGTGTTTGGGATCATTGTCATGCTGAAAGACCCAGCCACGTTTTAATTAACAGTTCCTAGATACCCGTGACATCTTCAATGCCCTTGCTGATGGAAGGAGGTTTTTCACTCAAAATCTCACGATACATGGCCCCATTCATTCTTTCCTTTACACGGATCAGTCGTCCTGGTCCCTTTGCAGAAAAACAGCCCCAAAGCATGATGTTTCCACCCCCATGCTTCACAGTAGGTATGGTGTTCTTTGGATGCAACTCAGCATTCTTTGTCCTCCAAACACGACGAGTTGGTTTGGTTTCATCTGACCATATGACATTCTCCACCAATCCTATTTTGGATCATCCAAATGCACTCTAGCAAACTTCAAACGGGCCTGGACATGTACTGGCTTAAGCAGGGGGACACGTCTGGCACTGCAGGATTTGAGTCCCTGGCGGCGTAGTGTGTTACTGATGGTAGGCTTTGTTACTTTGGTCCCAGCTCTCTGCAGGTCATTCACTAGGTCCCCCCCGTGTGGTTCTGGGGATTTTTGCTCACCGTTCTTGTGATCATTTTGACCCCATGGGGTGAGATCTTGCGTGGAGCCCCAGATCGAGGGAGGTATCAGTGGTCTTGTATGTCTTCCATTTCCTAATAATTGCTCCCCACAGTTGATTTCTTTAAACCAAGCTGCTTACCTATTGCAGATTCACTCTTCCCAGCCTGGTGCAGGTCTACAATTTTGTTTCTGGTGTCCTTTGACAGCTCTTTGGTCTTGGCCATAGTGGAGTTTGGAGTGTGACTGTTTGAGGTTGTGGACAGGTGTCTTTTATACTGATAACAAGTTCAAACAGGTGCCATTAATACAGGTAACGAGTGGAGGACAGAGGAGCCTCTTAAAGAAGAAGTACAGGTCTATGAGAGCCAGAAATCTTGCTTGTTTGTAGGTGACCAAATACTTATTTTCCACAATAATTTGCAAATAAATTCATTAAAAATCCTACAATGTGATTTTCTGGATTTTTTTTTCTCATTTTGTCTGTCATAGTTGACGTGTACCTATGATGAAAATTACAGGCCTCTCTCATCTTTTTAAGTGGGAGAAAACTTGCACAATTGGTGGCTGACTAAATACTTTTTCCCCCCACTGTATATACACATACTAATCAGGGGGAATGGGAACCAGGTGTGCGTAATGAGACAAGACAGTCCGGGGTTGCTGGTAATGATCTAGTTCAGTGACACCTAGAAGGCCGGTGACGTAGACCTCTGGAGCTGGTGAACGGAATGAGCAGCAGTACCGGGGGGATCCGTGACAATACCCCATAATGACAAAGCAAAAACAGGTTTTTAGTAATGTTTGCAAATTTATAAAATATACAAAACTGAAATGTCACATTCACATAAGTTTTCAGACCCTTTCCTCAGTACTTTGTTGAAGCACCTTTGGCAGCATGTATTTGGGGAGTTTCTCCCATTCTTCTCTGCAGATCCACTCAAGCTCTGTCAGGTTGGATGGAGCGCATCGCTGCACAGCTATTTTCAGGTCACTTCAGAGATGTTAGATCAGGTTCAAGTCCGGGCTCTGGCTGGGCCACTCATGGACATTCAGAGACTTGTCCCGAAGCCACCCCTGCGTTGTCTTGGTTGTGTGCTTAGGGTCGTTGTCCTGTTGGAAGGTGAACCTTCGCCCCAGTCTGTGGTCCTGAGCGCTCTGGAGCAGGTTTTCATCAAGGATCTCTCTGTACTTTCCTCCGTTCATCTTTCCCTCGGTCCCGATTTGAAAAACATACCCACAGCATGATGCGGCCACCACCATGCTTCACCGTAGGGATGGTGCCAGTTTTCCTCCAGACGTGATGCTTGGCATTCAGGCCAAAGAGTTCAATCTAGGTTTCTTCAGACCAGAGAATCTTGTTTCTCATGTTCTTCAGGTGCCTTTTGGCAAACTCCAAGCGGGCTGTCATGTGCCTTTTACTGAGAAGTGGCTTCCGTCTGGCCACTCTAGCATAAAAGCCTAATTGGTGGAGTGCTGCAGAGATGGTTGTACTTCTGGAAGGTTCTCCCATCTCCATCAGAGTGACAATCAGAATTTTGGTCACCTCCCTGTCCAAGGCCCTTCTCCCCAGATTGCTCAGTTTGGCCGGGCGGCCAGCTCTAGGAAGAGTCTTGGTGGTTCCAAACTTCTTCCATTTAAGAATGATGGAGGCCACTGTGTTCTTGGGGACCTTCAATGCTGCAGAAATTTTTTGGTACCCTTCCCCAGATCTGTGCCTCGACCTCATGGCTTGGTTTTTGCTCTGACATTCACCGTCAATCAATTGAATTTACCACAGGTGGACTTCAATCAAGTTGTAAGAACATCTCAAGGAAGATCAATGGAAACAGGATGCACCTGAGCTCAATTTTGAGTCTCATAGCAAAGGGTCTGAATACTTATGTAAATAAGGTGTTTCTGTTTTTTATTTTTTTAGAAATTTACAAACATTTCTAAAAACCTGTTTTCACTTTGTCATTATGGAGTATTGTGTGTAGATTAAAGAGGAAAATATTTTATTTAATCAATGTTAGAATAAGGCTGTAACGTAACAACATTTTGAAAAAGTCAAGGGGTCTGAATACTTTTCAAATGCACTTTATATTTTTTATTTTTTATTTTTTTGCAGAAATGCCTTCTTGAACATGTGAACTTTCATGTGCCTTATTTAAAAACTTGTATTGAATCTGTTAATATGAATAAAGATGTTCAATTATGAGCTCTGAGCTATACAGGGAGAAAGAAATCATCCTTCCTGGCTGGTCATGATTGGCTGAGAGATGAGTCCTGATTGGTCTTTCATGTCACAGGGTTCTGTCTATAACAGAATGGGGGCTTTGCTGGTCAGTATATAGTTAATCTTTGCTAGTGCAGATTTTTGGAAATATAAAGCTTTGGACAACTGCAAAAGTGTTGATACAGCCCTCAAAAGCATTGCCTCCCTGAATATAGCTGGGTTTAGTAGAGAGACTACTTTCTGGAGGACAATGCAATGCTGACTCGCATGTTTTTACATGTGTGTAAGGGGCTAAGGCTTAAGAGGGTGTGAACAATGCTATATGGGCGTAAACAAAGAACAGCTCTCTAGGAAGTGTGAAAAGCTAATTTCTCCTACTTGCCTACTTAGTGGGATAACACGTTTATCAACTTTTAAAGCAGCATAACTTTCCCATGTTTCCTCCAACTACAGTGTATGATATACCATTTTAAAACTCTGAATCTGTACTTTTCATAACAAATAAACAAATCACTTACATTTGATATAAGCCTCAATAGAGAAATCCGGACACATATAGAAATGAGGAAAATCAAGTTTTTGACTGCACTGGGACTTTAATGCGTATACAATAGGTGGATACACAGGGATTTGATGAAAGCAAGTAACATACTACATATACTCTACTGACATTGGCCTTAGCTTTATTTATTTCCTGGTGGTGTAGATGATGATGAAGCTGGTCAGACAGCAGAGGAGAACTCCAGTTCTTATGATGGAGAGAAGGACCAGGATTCTCATCTGTGGATCAGCAACTGAAATAACAAGTATTCTATGGCTAGGTTACTATAAGTTGCTGTTGTACTTTATTTATATTCTGTGGCACTTTCATGGTACATCATATTACTTTATTTACAAAAGATTCTCACTTAAAATAACAGAATAAATACATACCTTCTTCACAGTGCTCTGTAAGGTCCTTTTCAGAATCTTTGTGACCTGTTGGATGATTAGGAGAGTTATATTAGGAGAGAACATTATAGTATTTTATCTCTAACATTTTCTCAATAATATCTCTGATACCTCAGATACATGTTAGTGCATTTGGAGTCATAGCAGACAAGTTGTTGAAAATATTACCATGGACCTTCAGGACAGTCGCATTGGTGAAAATGACGTATTTATCGAACATTCCACAGAAGTAAAGACCAGAATCAGCTACATCCAACTCTGTGATTTTGAGGAAGATTATTCTATGGCTGACAAACATTTCCATATGGCTGGGCTGAAAACCATTGTGAAGCTGGACAGGTGACTCAGAGCTGTACATAGACGCGATGCCTAGGGGCTCTGAGTCGTTGACTTGCTTGAACCAGCCAACGTGTCCTGGAGCTCCAGTGACATTGGTGCACTGCAGAGTGACATTATCTCCAGGATGGACCACCCCTGAGGGAGGAGGAGAGACAGACACAACAGGGGTCAGATCTGAAAGAGAGAAGACAAAGGTTTAGAAACAATTCCAAACAATAACTTTCTGTCCACTCATGCACTACTATACCTAAACCTAGTCTCAACTATGAATCACATAATCATAATGACTTAGAAAACTTACACAAGCCATAGAGGACAAGAGCTGATACAAATATGTGTGCCATTCTGTGTTTAGATCTACACTGCCAGACCGTGAAGGAAGGACTCCATCTTTAGATGAAAGTAATTTGTGATTAGGGGCGGAACATGGTGTGAGACCACAGATAATGTTTTCTTATCACCAACCACTGATTTTCCACTCTTGCATTTGGTTTGAGAGAGCGAAGGATAATATATTTTAGTTGTAGGCTGTAGTTTATCATCATAGAGGTTACCAGAATTGTACCATTTTAAGTTGGTCAAACATACTGTATATTGTCAATTTTAAAGTAATAACGTTTTAAATAAAGGGTCTGGATGACCGTTAGTAAATATTCCAAATCTGTTTTCACAGTGATGACACCCAGAACGGTTGCATTGAATAATTGTATTGGGCGTTAGGAGCTCCTGGTATGGGTAACTTTTGGCTGGAAATGGCACTCTTCTGACTGCACCAAGTAAATCACTGAACTTAGGAACTCTTGCGGATGACAGGAGCATTGGCTTGTAGTCCACCTAATGTATACCTTAAAAGGGATTGTCCTTTGAAAATGAAGGCCAGGCTTTAGCTTAACTTCATTAAGACAATGGTATCTATCCTCGTTTGAAAACGAAGGCCAGGCATTAGCTAAACTTCATTCTTTATCCAAAAAGTGACATTCTGAGCTTCGCTGCATTACATTTGATCATAGAAGATAAACACAATAGTGTCAATCCAACAGGATGCTCAGCTCTGTCCATCCGGTCTCTTGTAATCTGGGTTAGGTGAAGCCACCACAGGGGCACTTAGCCTACCACTGGGGAAACTAGCAAATTCTGCTGAAATGCTACATGACATACTGCAGACTATACAATGCATCTCAGAAACGAAATAACCTCATTTGAGAAGTGGTCTACAAGGGTAGACTTTTCCACTCAAGACACAGGTTTGAAAAGGATGACAGCTATTAAGATGTTCGCACCACTGTGCAAATTTCTTCTACTTGGAGAGATGGGTACGTTTTTAAAACTTTATTTTGATGGTATGTTCAATAGAACAACATTTACAAAAAAAAATCTGACATGTTTCAGCATAGCCTTCATCAGGGTGTATAATGGTACAATTGATTTCATTAACATTCACAGACACTTTGAGGCAATCCAATCTTGCACTTAAAATCAAATCAAATGTTATTGGTCGCATACACATGTTTAGCAGATGTTATTGCGGGTGTAGCGAAATGCTTGTGTTCCTAGTTCCAACAGTGCAGTAATATCTGTGTGTATACACAACAAAAACATAAGGTGTCATTGTACGCTGATGATTCCTGTTTTCTTTTAAATCCACAATTTGGATCCCTCCATAGCCTCATAGAGGATCTAGATAATGTGTCTAACCTCTCTGGATTACAACCAAATTATGATAAATGTACTATATTACGTATACGTACAAAAAAAAAGACAACTTTTATATTACCGTGTAGTTTACCAATAAAATGGTCTGATGGTGACGTGGACATACTCGGTATTCATATCCCGAAATAAATAAATAATCTCACTACAATACATTTTTATAGAAATTTAGCAAAAATAGATAAGATCTTGCTACCGTGGAAAGGAAAATACCTGTCTATTTGTGGGAAAATCACCCTGATTAACTCTTTAGTCATATCCCAGTTTACCTATTTGCTTATGGCCTTGCCTACACCTAGCGACTTATGTTTTTAAATTATATGAGCAAAAAATATTCCATTTTATTTGGAACGGCAAGCCAGACAAAATGAAATGGGCCTATTTATATAATGAATATGAATTCGGAGGGCAGAAATGATTAAATATTATAGCATTAGACCTCTCACTAAAGGCTTCAGTCATACAAAAGTTATACTTAAATCCGAACTGGTTCTCTAGCAGATTAGTAAGAATGTCTCACCCCATGTTCAAGAATGGCCTTTTTCCCTTTATGCAGGCAAGTGGAAGGAGGAGAAAGTAAGGAACTTTTCTGTCGGCCCTGCATTAAAGACAAAAATTTGTTAAAGAAAATTGTGATAAATAAAAAAGTATACCGGTTTCATTTAAGGACCAAACAATTGACAGCTGTGCCATGTAGATTGCAAAATATACCGATATACCGATTCCATGGCACATGGTACAGTGGGGGAAAAAAGTATTTAGTCAGCCACCAATTGTGCAAGTTCTCCCACTTAAAAAGAAGAGAGAGGCCTATAATTTTCATCATAGGTACACGTCAACTATGACAGACAAAATGAGGAAAAAAAAAATCCAGAAAATCACATTGTACTGTCCATTTTTAATGAATTTAGTTGCAAATTATGGTGGAAAAATAAGTATTTGGTCAATAACAAAAGTTTCTCAATACTTTGTTATAGCACCCTTTGTTGGCAATGACACAGGTCAAATGTTTTCTGTAAGTCTCTCACAAGGTTTTCACACACTGTTGCTGGTATTTTTTACCCATTCCTCCATGCAGATCTCCTCTAGAGCAGTGATGTTTTGGGGGCTGTCGCTGGGGCAACACGGACTTAAAAAAATATCCCTCCAAAGACTTTCTATGGGGTTGAGATCTGGGAGACTGGCTAGGCCACTCCAGGACCTTGAAATGCTTCTTACGAAGCCACTCCTTCGTGAAATATACGGGCGTAAAATGTTTGGGATCATGTCATGCTGAAAGACCCTAGCCACGTTTCATCTTCAATGCCCTTGCTGATGGAAGGAGGTTTTCACTCAAAAATCTCACGATACATGGCCCCATTCATTATTTCCTTTACACGGATCAGTCGTCCTGGTCCCTTTGCCAGAAAAACAGCCCCAAAGCATGATGTTTCCACCCCCATGCTTCACAGTAGGTATGGTGTTCTTTGGATGCAAACTCAGCATTCTTTGTCCTCCAAACACGACGAGTTGAGTTTTTACCAAAAAGTTCTATTTTGGTTTCATCTGACCATATGACATTCTCCTAATCCTCTTCTGGATCATCCAAATGCACTCTAGCAAACTTCAGACGGGCCTGGACATGTACTGGCTTAAGCAGGGGGACACATCTGGCACTGTAGGATTTGAGTCCGTGGCGGCGTAGTGTGTTACTGATGGTAGGCTTGTTACTTTGGTCCCAGCTCTCTGCAGGTCATTCACAATGTCCCCCCGTGTGGGTTCTGGGATTTTTTGCTCACCGTTCTTGTGATCATTTGACCGCACGGGGTGAGATCTTGCGTGGAGCCCCAGATCGAGGGAGATTATCAGTGGTCTTGTATGTCTTCCATTTCCTAATAATTGTTCCCACAGTTGATTTCTTCAAACCAAGCTGCTTACCTATTGCAGATTCAGTCTCCCAGCCTGGTGCAGGTCTACAATTTTGTTTCTGGTGTCCTTTGACAGCTCTTTGGTCTTGGCCATAGAAACAAGTTTGGAGTGTGACTGTTTGAGGTTTGTGAACAGGTGTCTTTTATACTGATAACAAGTTCAAACAGGTGCCATTAATACAGGTAATGAGTGGAGGACAGAGGAGCCTCTTAAAGAAGAAGTTACAGGTCTCCAGAGCCAGAAATCTTGCTTGTTTGTAGGTGGACCAAATACTTATTTTCCACCATAATTTGCAAAAATAAATTCATAAAAAAATCCTACAATGTGATTTTGCTGGATTTTTAAAAATAACAATTTGTCTGTCATAGTTGACGTGGACCTATGATGAAAATTACAGGCCTCTCTCATCTTTTTAAGTGAGAGAACTGCACAATTGGTGGCTGACTAAATACTTTTTTCCCCCACTGTATATGAACTGATACACAAAACTTAGAGTTTTTCCATTTAAATGATTTGACAAAATTCTTGCAACCAATAGAATGGTATATATATGGGGGTTACAACCATCCCAGCTCTGCACATTTTTCTGCGAAGAGACAGAATCATTAGATAATTTGTTTTGGTACTGTCCATTTGTAGCTAGTTTTTGGTCGCAGGTTCAGGAATGGCTGGAGAATTGCAACAATTAACTGGAGCTAACTCTGCAAATAGCACTACTGGGTGATTTAAAAAGTCATAGATCAACAATATAATAATACTCTTAGCAAAAATGTTAATCTTTCATTTACAATCTGTAGAAACTATAAGAATAGAAAGGTTCAGAACGTTTGTGAAACATCACAGCACAGTTTAAAAATATATGGCAAATAGAAATCAAAACTGGATGGTGTTCAGAGATAGATGGGAGGGGTTGAGTGGAGCTGAAGGATGGGACTAAAAACAAACAAAAGATAACTATTGTCAAATATACTGTGTCTGTAAAATGTATATAGTATGTATAAACTGGAGGTAGAAGCCTAAGTGTTGTTGTCCATTAGTTTACTCCAATATACTCCAGTATATACAGTGCCTTCGGAAATTATTCAGACCCCTTCCCTTTTTCCACATTTTGTTACGTTACAGCCTTATTCTAAAATTGATTCAATTAATTGTTTTCCTCATCAATCTACACACAATACCCCATAATGACAACGTGAAAACAGGTGATGGGATGTATAGACATTATGGGCGGTATATGGATAGAGTATGTAGTATATCTGAAGAATACGTTGTCTAGAATAGTATATGGACAACAATAGTTAAACAGCATAGGCCTTGACTAGAATACAGTATATACATATGAAGCGGGTAAAACAGTATGTCAACATTATTAAAGTGACCATAGGCAGCAGCCTCTAAGTTGCAGGCAATCCAATCTTTTAATGTATATAAGGTTTAATATATCTTTGTAAGATGTTTTCTTTTGTTTTTTTTGTAGTTCA
>CM072221.1:20420869-20443051 GCA_036851935.1 Coregonus suidteri
TTTTCCTTGATGGTGAAAAAGCTCAATTTTAGTCTCATCTGACCAGAGTACCTTCTTCCATATGTTTGGGGAGTCTCCCACATTCCTTTTGGCAAACACCAAACGTGTTTGCTTATTTTTTTCTTTACGCAATGGCTTCTTTCTGGCCACACTTCCGTAAAGCCCAGCACTGTGGAGTGTACGGCTTAAGGTGGTCCTATGGACAGATACTCCAATCTCCGCTGTGGAGCTTTGCTGCTCCTTCAGGGTTATCTTTGGTGTCTTTGTTGCTTCTCTGATTAATGCCCTCCTTGCCTGGTCTGTGAGTTTTCGTGGGCGGCCCTCTCTTGGCAGGTTTGTTGTGGTGCCATATTCTTTCAATTTTTTAATTATGGATTTAATGGTGCTCTGTGGGATGTTCAAAGTTTCAGAAGCATCTAAAGCCATGACATCATTTTCTGGAATTTTCCAAGCTGTTTAAAGGCAGAGTCAACTTAGTGTATGTAAACCTCTGACCCACTGGAATTGTGATACAGTGAATTATAAGTGAAATAATCTGTCCTTAAACAATTGTTGGAAAAATTACTTGTGTCATGCACAAAGTAGATATCCTTACCGACTTGCCAAAACTATAGTTTGTTAACAAGAAATGTGTGGATTGGTTGAAAAACAAGTTTTAATGACTCCAACTTAAGTGAATGTAAACTTTCGACTTCAACTGTATATTTATTATACATATTTAACCCCGTTTTTTGGGTAAGTACAAAACGACCTCCATACTTCCATTCGTTTTTTAAACCGGTACCGGTGACCTTCAGACGAGTCCCGTGAAACACTGTCATGCCTACTCCTGCTCCCTCCCTCCGGCGCTTGACGTCACCGGTCTACTAACCACTGGCCCTGGCAACTATGATTACGCACACCTGCTCCCCATCATTACGCACATCTGGTCATCTTTATTGCCGTGAATACTCCCCCTTTATTTAGCCATCAGTAGACATTAGTCATTAGGTAGTGTTGTTTTCTCTCAAGTTCTGTACGTTTCTCATGTTTTGTTAATCTGCATCGATTCATTATTAAACTCACCTTCTGCACCTGCTTCCTGACTCCCAGCGTATTACGTTACACACTTGAGGGGGTTGTAGAGCAAAATGGAGAACACCATCGTGTTCATGAGAGTCTCATCTTTCCATAGAGTGGTCATACATTTTTAGGCCAAACCGTTCCGATGCTACAGACGCTTTCGAGAGAAGACCAATTTTCGGGATGTCTCATGGTCTGAGAAACACTGCTCTAGCTATGCTACCTTTCACCGCAGATGTGGAAGTGCGACATCGGCGGATGTAGTAGATTGAGACGCAGACAATGCAAAGATCAGATCTCTCAAGCTTAAACTGACGCTTCTTGATGAGGATTTTTGTTATAATGTTACTTAGATTAACGCACCAGTGCGTCTATTGACTCTAGGGGGTTAAACAACAGATATTGACTAAAATAGACTTGTTCCATTTCGTGTACAGTAGTAAGTCTGTATAGAGGTTTGTGCAGAGGGCTTCTGCAGACACAACCTACTGATAAATGCTAAACCCACCCATGCTTGCACCCACACAGTGAGATGTTCACAGGTACCTCCACACTGTGGTCTGCTGTGAGCACAAAACAAGGCTGTCTCTATGCTTTGGACAGGCCTGCTGGCCTTTAACATGTGTCTCTATGTGGTTTTCAGCAGGATGTATATGTGGTGTCAGTCTGTTTTCTCTCATTCTTTCATTGTTGTTCACAACCAAGACAATTAGCAACGCAGTCCACTTATATACTGAATGCCATGTAGCCTGTATCTTGTCCAGTGGCGGCTCCTGAAAAAATTCTCAGGGGGGGCAATTTTTCTGATGATTTAGGTGACCTACACACATTTAAAAAAAGATATGTCCAGCAACAACATGAAGACAGGGGCAGCATATAAGTCAATGCCAGAAGCATTTATTGACTGATCTCAAAAGTGTTGGCTTACAAAAGCAAAATAAGTTATCACAGTAAAAATAATCAAGGGTGTTCTTTCACATTCCTCAACACTGCATAAACAATATGCATTTCCATAAACAAATGAAATATCAGCTGAAAATACAGCATCTTGGTTTTTGTTCAGATTGCAGGATCAACAAGAGCTTTTACCACATTTTTTGCCTCATGGTTGAATTGGAAATATGTGCACCTGAGCATAATTCACAACAAGCAAGCAGGAGCTTTTGATAGAGGCTACTGAAAACATTGATGCAAGTTATTGGTAATAAGAACATTTTTATAGACTTCCATATTCTGCCCTCTTGTATAGATTTGTGAAAATGAACAGTGATAGACATTTTGCCTGAAAACAGAATTTGAAAATAATTTATAGAAAAGGTAAACACAGCTATCTGTATGGCTTTGTAAAAATGAACAACCATATTCTGGCCAATTGTATAGATTTGTAAATATGAACAACCATATTCTGGCCAATTGTATAGATTTGTAAAAATTTTTTTTTTTTTCTTAAAAAAAAATGAAAAATAACTATTTTAAACAACATCAACTGTGAACTGATTTGGGCGTGTGTGTGTTAAAGAGACAGACAGGGAGGGACAAAGAGAGAGAGAGGCTACATTACTTGTACTGAAACTGTTCTCTTCTCTCTTTCAATGCAGCAAAGCGGTCAATGACTTTCTCATTGAAATCAGGCATGCTGAGGACTAGTTCCCTCTCCATGGAAAGCATGGCCAGTGCATTCAGACGTTCCTGGCCCATTGAATTTCGCAGGAATGTCTTAACTCGTGTCAAAGTTGAGAAACATCTCTCAGCTTCAGCTGTTGTCATGGGAGTAGTTATGAGGATGTTCAACAGAGTCACAGTCTCAGAGAACGTCTCCTGGAGGTTGTAGCTCATGAGAACCTGGTACAGTGCCAGTGCACCACAGTTTGATTTTCTCGTCGTCGGCAAAAAGACCGTTCAGTCTCTCCAAAAGCACACTGGCGATTGAGACTGAGGTTGATTCCGAGATGGGAAGGAACTCAAAAAAAAGCGCTCCTGCACTTTGTGGTTGCTATCTATGTACCTCAGCACAAGCACCAGCTGTGTCTGTGTAGAAACGTCCGTGGTCTCGTCAGCTTGGATAGCTACGAAGTTCGCCGACTTCACCTCCTCCACAATATGTTCCCTCATGACCGCTAGCATACACTCCAGTAGCTCGTTTTGAATGGTCTTTGATGTGAACTTCTTTCAAAGAGACAATCGAGTTGCACTGAACGCTAGCCATCTTTTGATAGTAGTACGTGAATTGATTGACGCTGCTACCCGCTCTTTTCTTAGTTACGTTCATGGTTATGTTACGTATGACGAAAGCGCGTAAGTGCAAGCCCTCAGAAACCCATAGAGATTGTATTGAAAGCTCTGATATTTGAAAAAATAAGATTTTACATGAGAGGCTATGACAGACTTCTGGGGCGATTTTCAACCTGACTGAAATCGCCCCAAAAGGGGCGGGGCCATTTGAAGCACGACTTTAGCCTGATTGGACATTTAGTGGCAGATCAGACGTCTAGATTAGAACACTGATAACTACTGTTGCCTTGATATAATTGATTAGAAAAAAAATCCCTTCCTTTTCCCGTTTGGCAGTGCGTCGCCCATATCGCCCTAATGAACACACCGCCCCTGATCTTGTCACAAGATCATAGGTTTAATTCATTCAAACTACAATCATTTGTTTACAGAGTTTAAAGTAGAACTTGTATCAATGTATGCTAGGCTACAGCGAAGAGGCCTACCCACGAGGTACACCCCTATTAACCGTTCAACCAGTAGCCTACACTTGAGTTAGTACATGAATGACAGGGATAAGACTGACTTTCACACTGTAGGTGTTTCCCCCACATACCCTCTCAGTAATGCTTCACCCTGTTCACCCGACATATCAGGATACGGTTCATTCAGAAAGTATTCAGACCCCTTCCCCTTTTCCACATTTTGTTACGTTACAGCCTTATTCTAAAATGGATTAAATAAAAACAAATCCTCATCAATCTACACACAATAGCCCATAATGACAAAGTGAAAACAGGTTTTTTGAAATTGTTGCAAATTTATTCAAAATAAAAAACAGAAATACCTTATTTACATAAGTATTCAGACCCTTTGCTATGAGACTCAAAATTGAGCTCAGGTGCATCCTGATTCCATTGATCATCCTTGAGATGTTTCTACAACTTGATTGGAGTCCACCTGTGGTAAATTCAATTGATTGGACATGATTTTGAAAGGCACACACCTGTCTATATAAGGTCTCACAGTTGACAGTGCAAGTCAGAGCAAAAACAAAGACATGAGGTCAAAGGAATTGTCCGTAGAGCTCCGAGACAGGATTGTGTCGAGGCACGGATCTGGGAAGGGTACCAAAAAATGTCTGCAGCATTGAAGGTCCCCAAGAACACAGTGGCCTCCATCATTCTTAAATGGAAGAAGTTTGGAACCACCAAGAACTTCCTAGAGCTGGCCGTCCAGCCAAACTGAGCAATCGGGGGAGAAGGGCCTTGGTCCGGGAGGTGACCAAGAACCCAATGGTCACTCTGACAGAGGAAACTCCCAGAAGGACAACTATCTCTGCAGGACTCCACCAATCAGGCCTTTACGGTAGAGTGGCTAGACGGAAGCCACTCCTCAGTAAAAGGCACATGACAGTCCACTTGGAGTTTGCCAAAAGGCACCTAAAGGACTATCAGACCATGAGAAACAAGATTCTCTGGTCTGATGAAACCAAGATTGAAGTCTTTGGCCTGAATGCCAAGCGTCACGTCTGGCGGAAACCTGGCACCATCCCTATGGTGAAGCATGGTGGTTGCAGCATCATGCTGTGGGGATGTTTTTCAGTGGCAGGGACTGGGAGATTAGTCAGGATCGAGGGAAACATGAACGGAGAAAAGTACAGTGAGATCCTTGATGAAAACCTGCTCAGAGCGCTCAGGACCTCAGACTGGGGCGAATGTTTACCTTCCAACAGGACAACGACCCTAAGCACACAGCCAAGACAACGCAAGAGTGCCTTCAGGGCAAGTCTCTAAATGTCTTTGAGTGGCCCAGCCAGAGCCTTGAACCCGATCTAACATCTCTGGAGAGACCTGAAAATAGCTGTGCAGCAACGCTCCCCATCCAACCTAACAGAGCTTGAGAGGATCTGCAGAGAAGAATGGGAGAAACTCCCCAAATACAGGTTTGCCAAGCTTGTAGCGTCATACCCAAGAAGACTCAAGTCTGTAATCACTGCCAAAGGCGCTTCAACAAAGTACAGAGTAAAGGGTCTGAATACTTATGTAAATGTCATATTTCAGTTTAAAATGTTTAACAAATTTGCAAAAATTTCTAAAAACCTGTTTTTGCTTTGTCATTATGGGGTATTGTGTGTAGATTGATGAGGGGGGAAAAACATTTAATCCATTTTAGAATAAGACTGTAACGTAACAATGTGGAAAAAGTCAAGGGGTCTGAATACTTTCCAAATGCACTGTATGTTCTATGTATTACACTCCTCCTATATCAGGAGTACTGTCTGTAACTGTTGCATGGGGTGTGGCAAAATGTATTTAAGGCACACAAGTTTGATACCAAGAGCATACAGGTACATGTATGTGTAATGTATGCTTGAAAATGTACTGTATACTTACCAGATATCATTATAATTTTAACCCACTTTACAGAAGGATATTCATATATTCTCTTTACACACTGCTTCAGTATTGGACATCTTTGATTCAGCTGGTGCCTAAATAGCAAACCATACAATGTTTCTCAAAAAAACAATTATCATCTAGACACCAAAAAGTGTTTATGCTTCAACCACCCCCTACAACATATTCTATACAGTAAGCATTGGTTAACTTTGCATGGATTACAGTGGCTTGCAAAAGTATTCACCCCCCTTGGCATTTTTCCTATTTTGTTGCCTTACAACCTGGAATTAAAATTGATTTTTCGGGGGTTTGTATCATTTGATTAACACAGCATGCCCCCCCCCCCCCCTCCCCCAAAGTCAATACTTTGCAGCAATTACAGCTGCAAGTCTCTTGGGGTATGTCTCTATAAGCTTGGCACATCTAGCCACTGGGATTTTTGCCCATTCTTCAAGGCAAAACTGCTCCAGCTCCTTCTAGTTGGATGGGTTCCGCTGATTGAGGTCTGGGCTTTGACTAGGCCATTCCAAGACATTTAAATGGTTCCCTTTAAAACACTTGAGTGTTGCTTTAGCAGTATGCTTAGGGTCATTGTCCTGCTGGAAGGTGAACCTCCGTCCCAGTCTCAAATCTCCGGAAGACTGAAAATGGAAGACTGAAGAATTTCCCTGTATTTAGCGCCATCCATCATTCCTCAATTCTGACCAGTTTACCAGTCCCTGCCACCACCATGCTTCACTGTGGGGATGGTGTTCTCGGGGTGATGAGAGGTGTTGGGTTTGCGCCAGACATAGCATTTTCCTTGATGGCCAAAAAGCTCAATTTTAGTCTCATCTGACCAGAGTACCTTCTTCCATATGTTTGGGGAGTCTCCCACATGCCTTTTGACAAACACCAAACGTGTTTGCTTATTTTTTTCTTTACGCAATGGCTTTTTTCTGGCCACTCTTCCATAAAGCCCAGCTCTGTGGAGTGTACTGCTTAAAGTGGTCCTATGGATAGATACTCCAATCTCCGCTGTGGAGCTTTGCATCTCCTTCAGGGTTATCTTTGGTCTCTTTGTTGCTTCTCTGATTGATGCCCTCCTTGACTGGTCCGTGAGTTTTTGTGGGCGGCCCTCTCTTGGCAGGTTTGTTGTGGTGCCATATTCTTTCCATTTATTAATAATGGATTTAATGGTGCTCCATGGCATGTTCAAAGTTTCTGATATTTTTTTATAACCCAACCCTGATCTGTACTTCTCCACAACTTTGTCCCTGACTTGTTTGGAGAGCTCCTTGGTCTTCATGGTGCCGCTAGCTTGGTGGTGCCCCTTGCTTAGTGGTGTTGCCAACTCTGGGGCCTTTCAGAACAGATGTATATATGCTGAGATCATGTGACACTTAGATTGCACACATGTGGACTTTATTTAACTAATTATGTGACTTCTGAAGGTAATTGGTTGCACCAGATCTTATTTAGGGGCTTCATAGCAAAGGGGGTGACATACACCACTTTTCCGTTATTTTTTTTCATACTTTTTTGAAATAAGTCATTTTTTTCATTTCACTTCACCAATTTGGACTATTTTGTGTATGTCCATTACATGAAATCCAAATTTAAATTACAGGTTGTATTGCAACAAAATAGGAAAAGGGCCAAGGGGGATGAATACTTTTGCAAGGCACTGTATATGAGTGATTTTCAGTTACGAAGACCATAGTGGGCTGAATAAGGTGTTAACAAAAATGACACATCCAGTTCGACCAATCACCAATAACCTCATAGTTGAAGTATTGTCTACATGGAGGACTTTTTCCACTCAAGACACAGGTTGTGAAGAGGACATCTTCAATGATGATCACACTGTGTCTGATACTGGCACTTCTTGTATAAAAGTCCAACTTTTATATTTCTCTGCTTAAGGGATGTACACTAAGTTACTTTATTGATGCAATTCATATATGTATTTTTTGGGTATATCAAGGACTTGTGTAAGTAACGGATCATGTCTCTGTCTGTATTCTAGCTGCTGTACAATCCTTGGAAATTCGTCTTGTTACAGCCAATGTTGGAGAGACAGTGACTTTGCACTGCTTCTATAAATGCAACCTGGCACTGTACTTTATGTGGTACAAGCAAACACTGGGTGACAATCCCCAAAAATTTACAAGTATAATAAGAATGCAACATTTTACCATGAGTTTAATGGTAACACTCGCTTCTCAGTGCAAAGCGGTGAAGGAATGAATCACCTAAAGATATCAGACATGCAGCTCTCTGATTCAGCCACATATTACTGTGGGAACTCTTATGCCAACCAGGTGGAGTTTGGAGAAGGAGCCATTCTGATCTTAATTTAGAGAGAAAGGAAATAGTAACTCATGTTCTGCAACTATAATCTTGAGGGTTTTTTCCACATTACGTTTTGGATACAATGGCTTAATGTCATGCCCTGATCAAGAAAACTCTCGTTGGTTGGGTCAGGGTGTGAGTTTTCTGTTGATCTATGTTAGTGTATTTCTATGTGGTAGATCTAGGTTGTGTTTCTATGTTTGGCCGGGTGTGATTCCCAATCAGAGACAGCTGTCGCTCGTTGTCTCTGATTGGGGCTCATACTTAGGTAGCCTGGTTGCCTACCTTAGTTGTGGGATCTTGTTCCGTTTAGGCTTGTATGTGTATAGGCTGAGGACTTCACGTTACATTGTTTCTTTTCTTGTTTTGTTTTGTGTTTATTGAGTTAATTAACATGTACGCTTTTCACGCTGCACCTTGGTCCGACCCGTCTCTCAATGATCGTGACACTTAATTATGCTTTATTTGCATAATCAGATATTACTGTGTATGATTCCAAAAATGTTAAGTTGGGACACAACATAGAGAACAGATTTACTGACTTATAAACCTTCTTGTCAGGATCAGGGTCCAGAAACATGTCTGTGCTCCAGCAGCCTGTGTCTGAGTCAGTCCAGCCAGGAGACTCTGTGACTCTGAACTGTACAATACACACTGAGACCTGTGTAGCAGAATATAGTGTCTATTGGTTCAGACATGGCTCAGGAGAATCCCATCCAGGAATAATTTCTACCCATGGAGACAGGAATGATCAGTGTGAGAAGAGCCCTGAGACTGGGTCTCCTACACAGAGCTGTGTCTACAACCTCCCCAAGAGGAACCTCAGCCTCTCTGATGCTGGGACTTACTACTGTGCTGTGGCCTCATGTGGGGAGATACTGTTTGGGAACGGGACCAAGATGGACTTTGAGGGTGGTGACTTTGCTACCCAGATGGGAATCCTGACCCTTCTCTCCATCATAAGAACTGGAGTTCTCCTCTGCTGCCTCATCATTTGCAGCCTCCTCTACAACACAAATAAATAGATAAAGCAAAGGAAAAGTTAATAGAGGGGGATATGTCTACCTAGCATATATTACCTAGCATATTGCATGTTATATGCTTTCCCCAAATCCCTGTGTATGCACCTATTGTAAGCATGAATAAATACCATTGTGAACTGAAGTCGTTATGTATTGAGTTCATGGGTCAGAGGTGTGCTTTGTACACTTGTTGAATGCTTGAGAATGGCCTTGTTTGTTTTCTTTACACACTAATCTTATTGAGCTGCAGGGGTCTGGTGTGTCGAACAGATGAAGAGAGGTGTGAAAAGAGAGTGTGTGGTCTTGATACACTGAGTGGTGTGGTGAGAGCTGAATTCCAGTCCTCCTGTGGCGCAGGTTACTCATCTTCAATAGAGAGAGAATGACACACAGTGGAAAGTTACTGTTGGTGTCCCTCATCCCCCCAAGTGCTTCACCATCCATAGCATCTATTGACAGGCACATTACAACTCTGGTGAAACATACTGTATGCCCACTATTACTGGGACTAGACTAATCATTACTGAAAAAGAGAAAACAATAAGTAAATTGATAGTAAACATAAACTCATACACTACCAGTCAAAAGTTTGGACACACCTACTCATTCAAAGGATTTTCTTTATTTTTACTATTTTCTACATTGTAGAATAATAGTGAAGACATCAAAACTATGAAATAACACATATGGAATCATGTAGTAACCAAAAAAGTGTATATATTTTATATTTGAGATTCTTCAAATATCCACCCTTTGCCGTGATGACAGCTTTGCACACTCTTGGCATTCTCTCAACCAGCTTCACCTGGAATGCTTTTCCAACAGTCTTGAAGGAGTTCCCACATATGTTGAGCACTTGTTGGCTGTTTTTCCTTCACTCTGCCATCCGACCCATCTCAATTTGCATTCTCTCAACCAGATTCATGAGGTAGTCACCTGGAATGCATTTCAATTAACAGGTGTGCCTTCTTAAAAGTTAATTTGTGGAATTTCTTTCCTTCTTAATGCGTTTGAGCCAATCAGTTGTGTTGTGACAAGGTAAGGGGGGTATACAGAAGATAGCCCTATTTGGTAAAAGACCAAGTCCATATTATGGCAGGAACAGCTCAAATAAGCAAAGAGAAATGACAGTCCATCATTACTTTAAGACATGAAGGTCAGTCAATACGGAACATTTCAAGAACTGAACGTTTCTTCAAGTGCAGTTGCAAAAATCATCAAGCGCTATGATGAAACTGGCACTTATGAGGACCGCCACAGGAATGGAAGACCCAGAGTTACCTCTGCTGCAGAGGATACGTTCATTAGAGTTACCAGCCTCAGAAATTGCAGCCCAAATAAATGCTTCACAGAGTTCAAGTCACAGACACATCTCAACATCAACTGTTCAGAGGAGACTGTGTGAATCAGGCCTTCATGGTCGAATTGCTGCAAAGAAACCACTACTAAAGGACACCAATAATAAGAAGAGACCTGCTTGGTACAAGAAACACGTGCAATGGACATTAGACCGGTGGAAATTGGTTTGGAGTCCAAATTTGAGATTTTTGGTTCCTACCGCCGTGTCTTTGTGAACGGATGATCTCCGCATGTGTAGTTCCTACCGTAACGCATGGAGGAGGAGGTGTTATGGTGTGGGGGTGCTTTGCTGGTGACACTCTCTGTGATTTATTTAGAATTCAAGGCACACTTAACCAGGATGGCTATCACAGCATTCTGCAGCGCTACGCCATCCCATCTGGTTTGGACTTAGTGGGACTATCATTTGTTTTTCAACAGGACAATGACCCAACACACCTCCAGGCTGTGTAAAGGCTATTTTACCAAGAAGGAGAGTGATGGAGTGCTGCATCAGATGGCCTGGCATCCACAATCCCCCGACCTCAACCCAATTGAGATGACTTGGGATGAGTCGGATGGCAGATTGAAGGAAAAGCAGCCAACAAGTGCTCAGCATATGTGGGAACTCCTTCAAGACCGCTGGAAAAGCATTCCAGGTGACGCTGGTTGAGAGAATGCCAAGAGTGTGCAAAGCTGTCATCAAGGCAAAGGGTGGCTATTTGAAGAATCTCAAATATAAAATATATTTTGATTTGTTTAACACTTTTTTGGTTACTACATGATTCCATATATGTTATTTCATAGTTTTGATCTATTATTCAAAACTATGAAATAACAGATATGGAATCATGTAGTAACCAAAAAAGTGTTAAACAAATCAAAATATATTTTCACTATTATTATACAATGTAGAAAATAGTCAAAATAAAGAAAAACCTTTGAATGAGTAGGTGTGTCCAAACCTTTGCCTGGTACTGTAGGTGCTAAGCATCAATTTATTTTATGGCACTTTAATAAGAGAGAGGCTCTCCTTCAGAGTGTAACATACAATGGCCATTTCATCCCCTAGTGATAGTCTATGAGAGGCCCAGTCATTTTCACCTCAGCAAGTCTCACTCAACACTGAGCTTCTCCTTCCTGTCACACATACCACAGGAAGGGATGTGTTTCTTACTGGCCACTCCTCTACGCAAGGCCCCAATATGTTTGAAATGATACGGCATCTCAGAATGGGTGCCTAAGGTCAGTGCATAATAACAACAACAGGAAATAGAACATTAGATTTACTGTGTATATGTAAAACACTGATTATTTTATTAGTGATAAAAACCTCTACTGACATTGGCCTTAGCTTGATCTATTTCCTGTTTCCCGCTAGATGGCCAAGCTGCAAGGTCAAAATTGTCTATCGTAAACATTTATGATAACAAAACTGAGCTTTTTGGTCTTCATTTAAAATTAGGGTTAGTTTTAAAATCAGATTTTAAGAAGATAAGTTGTAGAACTAGGCGGGGCTTTTGACTTTGCAACTTGGCCAGATAGTGACTACCCTATTTCATAGTGGTGTAGATGATGATGAAGATGGTCAGACAGCAGAGGAGAACTCCAGTTCTTATGATGGAGAGAAGGACCAGGATTCTCATCTGTGAAGAAAAGTCACCACCCCAACACCCAGCTTGGTTCCTTCTTCACCTGAAATAATACTATCTATCATTCTCCACTCCACTGTGCTACAGTATGTGCAGTAGTTGATACAGTGTCTAATATTAACTGTGATATTTATGTGATTGTAATCAAATAAAAAAGTCATTTTCAGTTTCCATGTCCCCCTGATGCAATTAAAGGCAATTAAAATGGAAGTTATGTTCTAATTGGTCTTACGGCCAATCAAAATAATCGAAATAAGGCTGGCGTTAGGTTCTGAACAAACAGAGCATGAACTCAGACGGACAACTAGAAAATGCTCAAACCAAGTTTATTCAACCCACTGCATGCTTCAGCTGCAAACACACTTATATGTCATGACGAGATTAGAGGTGTGAATTCTCAGAACTGTCCCTCTGTTGCCCAAAACTGCCTATATGTTGTGCTGTTATCTTTGTGGTCGAGTGGTCTGGTAGCAGTTCGCCTTCATCCTGTCACTTCTCCATGATGCTGTCATGATCGTTGTAAGTAACGGACCAAGGCGCAGCGCGATATGCGTACATCTTTTAATGAGTACTTTAAACACGAACAACAAAACAACAAAACGATACGTGAAGTCCTAAGGTTAACAAACACAAACCTCTCCGGAACAAGATCCCACAATCAACTGTGCAAAACAGGCTGCCTAAGTATGGTTCCCAATCAGAGACAACGAGCAACAGCTGCCTCTGATCGGGAACCACCCTGGCCAACATAGATCTAAACGATCTAGACAGAAAACAAGGAACAACTAAACATAGGAACTAACACCCTGGCTCAACATTAAAGAGTCCCCAGAGCCAGGGTGTGACAGTACCCCCCCCCCCCAAAGGCGCGGACTGCGACCGCGCCAACCAAACACCACAGGGGAGGGGCCGGGTGGGCATTCCACCTCGGAGGCGGATCCGGCTCCGGGCGTGACCACCACTCTCTCTCTCGCCCTCGTGGTCTGGCCCTGCTGGCCGGAGCTGGACTGAACACCGGTGGAGCGGATTGCTCTGGCTCCGGCGTGGAGCAGCTGACCGGTGCCGGACCAGGCACAGGTGGAACAGGCACGTACCGTGCCGGACTGACGACGCGCACCACTGGCTTGGTGCGGGGAGCAGGGACGGCTTGTTCAATAGGGCGATATGGGCGACGCACTGCCAAACGGGAAAAGGAAGGGATTTTTTTTCTAATCAATTATATCACGGCAACAGCAGTTATCAGTGTTCACGTCTGATCTGCCAGCCACTTAATGTCAAATCAGGCTAAAGTCGTGCTTCAAATGGCCCCGCCCGTTTTTGGGGCGATTTCAGTCAGGTTGAAAATCGCCCAGAAGTCTCTCATAGCCTGTCATGTAAAATCTATTTTTTTCAAATTTCAAAGCTTTCAATACATTCTCTATGGGTGTCTGTGGGCATGCACTTACGCGCTTTCGTCATACGTGACGTAACGTTGAACGTAACTAAGACAATGGCGGCTAACAGCGTCTATGTTGCGACCTGCAGTGTGGCGTTATTTTATGTTTTTAATTTGTAGACTTAGTTTACAAACATTCTGCAAACATTCTGCTTTGGACTGATCTTCGGTTTTGGACTGATCTTGTTGATCGTGTACATACCCGCTACGAACGGACTAAATAATGAAAACGCTGCTGGCAGCGGAATCCCAATACAGCTGGGATACTTGGCTGGATGACAGAGTCCCGGACAGAGAGGTGGAGCCGGCCGGCTTCACCCTGGTCAGAGCGGACCGCGATCCTGGTAAGAGAGCGACTCTGTACCCCGACATTGAACTGCTTTCTGTGTCATTGAACCTTACTATTGTTGATAAAACAAGTTTACTGGAGAACGGAGACCAAGTAGAGACTTTTGGACAAGGTGGATAATTGTATAATATAAGGCAGTTTATTCAGAGGTAAAGATATCTGGAATCGCGTGCACGGACCCGTTCGTCAAACTCGTAGGGAGTTTATCAGAAGAGCCCCTAAACATTGTGTGCTGACATTTTATACAATAAAAATGAAGTAGGTTGAATCTAGTAGTTCTGATCTTCTGATTGGTCCTGATGAGTTGGGCGAGGTCACCTCCAGGCTAGTGTCACTGTTGCATTGGCTCTGAGTCGGGTTCTCTGTCTTCAGATGTTCAGCCTAAGAGAAGAGGATTTGTGTGTGTGTGTGTGTGTTTGTTATCAGTGTGTGTGTGTGTGTGTGTGTGTGTTTGTTATCAGTGATGATGTGTGTGTGTGTGTGTGTGTGTGTGTGTGTGTGTTTATCAGTGATGATGTGTGTGTGTGTGTGTGTGTGTGTGTGTGTGTGTGTGTGTGTGGGTGTGTGTGTGTGTGTCCTCAGGGCAAGAACTCGTGAGTTGGAAGAACTGAGAGACCTATGGCGTGGGTGTTATCCTTAGCCACCTGCTGACAAGGCTGACAAGATAGGACTCTTGTTCATTGTATTGAATACAAAGGCCCAACACAAAATGGGTCATGCACAAGATTTTAGTCAGACCAAGCTATAACATTCTATATTTACTACGACAGTACATTCAACCAAAAGCTAATATAACAAAGGCATCAGAGATTATTTATAATCTGTCACAGAAACTGGAATCCATCTCCCCAGATCAGTCAATAAATGCTTCTGGTATTGACTTATATGCTGCCCCTGTCTTCATGTTGTTGCTGGACATATCTTTTTTAAAATGTGTGTAGGTCACCTAAATCATCAGAAAAATTGCCCCTCCTGAGAATTTTTTCAGGAGCCGCCACTGGCGGGGAGCAGGAACAGGCCAGACCGGGCTGGCGACGCGCACCATTGGCTTGGTGCGGGGAACAGGAACAGGCCGGACCGGGCTGACGACGCGCACCATTGGCTTGGTGCGGGGAGCAGGAACAGGCTGGACCGGGCTGGCGATGCGCAACACAGGCTTGGTGCGAGGGACAGGAACAAACTTTAGTCAAAGCCTTTTTCAACCTCAAATACACTACACGTTTGCATTGACTGTAACAACAGGGTGATCAAATTAATATCCTACATCTGCACAGCTACAATGGTATACAGGCCTTTTTGCTCTGATCAAAGCAAGCAGGTCTGTCTGGGAGTCAGAGCTACTAACCTATAATGTCAGGTCATCTCTGGCCCCAACCTTGTAATTTAGTTCCTGTCACCTCAAACTGTGGTTGATGCACTTGTCGCCTTTCTAATATTAGTTAGTCCATGAAGACAAACTGCAAGAAAGGGGCATTAGCTGACACCTATAGAGGACCTTTTTTCACGTTTAAGCCAAGCTCTGATACAGCAACATACAGCAGTTGAAGAACAATCACACAGTTATGCTGTTCAAGATGGACTTTGGAAGAAAAGGTACAATAATTATTACTATTCTATTTCATTTAAGTTGAAAAGATGGTTGATTCATATACATATAATCATTGTAGGTAAAAAGTGTACAAATTACAAACAGATTAGAATGTTTTTCACCTCGTGATTATTCATGACTTTATTTCATTATTCATAACTTCAGAGTTCACTGTTAGAAGCAGGACTGATGATACAGTAGGTTGTCCTCTTCCTTCTCTCTGCTGGTCTCAGAACAGCCAATCAGGCCTGACTAGTACACACATGATGGGATCTATCTACAGAGGAGGACAATGACTAAACTCTGTAAGTTATTTGCAGCAGGTAGAGCCAGCTTTAATAGTGGAAACTTACTATTGAAACGGAGGATCATGCCTATGTACAGTTGAAGTCGGAAGTTTACACACACTTAGGTTGGAGTCATTAAAACTTGTTTTTCAACCACTCCACACATTTCTTGTTAACAAACTGTAGTTTGGGCAAGTCGGTTAGGACATCTACTTTGTGCATGACACAAGTAATTTATCCAACAATTGTTAACAGACAGATTATTTCACTTATAATTCACTGTATCACAATTCCAGTGGGTCAGAAGTTTACATACACTAAGTTGACTGTGCCTTTAAACAGCTTGGAAAATTCCAGAAAATGATGTCATGGCTTTAGAAGCTTCTGATAGGCTAATTGACATCATTTGAGTCAATTGGAGATGTACCTGTGGATGAATTTCAAGGCCTACCTTCAAATTCAGTGCCTCTTTGCTTGACATCATGGGAAAATCAAAAAAAATCAGCCAAGACCTCAGAAGAAAATTGTAGACCTCCACAAGTCTGTTTCATCCTTGGGAGCAATTTCCAAATGCCTGAAGGTACCACGTTAATCTGTACAAACAATAGTACGCAAGTATAAACACCATGGGACCACGCAGCCGTCATACCGCTCAGGAAGGAGACGCGTTCTGTCTCCTAGAGATGAACGTACTTTGGTGCGAAAAGTGCAAATCAATCCCAGAACAACAGCAATGGACCTTGTGAAGATGCTGGAGGAAACAGGTACAAAAGTATCTATATCCACAGTAAAACGAGCCCTATATCGACATAACCTGAAAGGCCGCTCAGCAAGGAAGAAGCCACTGCTCCAAAACCGCCATAAAAAAGCCAGACTACGGTTTGCAAACTGCACATGGGGACAAAGATCATACTTTTTGGACAAACAAAAATAGAACTGTTTGGCCATAATGATCATCGTTATGTTTGGAGGAAAAAGGGTGCGCTTGCAAGCCAAAGAACACCATCCCAACCGTGAAGCACGGGGATGGCAGCATCATGCTGTGGGGGTGCTTTGCTGCAGGACGGACTGGTGCACTTCACAAAATAGATGGCATCATGAGGAAGGAAAATTATGTGGATATATTGAAGCAACATCTGAAGACATCAGTCAGGAAGTTAAAGCTTGGTCGCAAATGGGTCTTCCAAATGGACAATGACCCCAAGCATACTTCCAAAGTTGTGGCAAAATGGCTTAAAGACAACAAAGTCAAGGTATTGGAGTGGCCATCACAAAGCCCTGACCTCAATCCTATAGAAAATGTGTGGGCAGAACTGAAAAAGCGTGTGCGAGCAAGGAGGCCTACAAACCTGACTCAGTTACACTAGCTCTGTCAGGAGGATTGGGCCAAAATTCACCCAACTTATTGTGGGAAGCTTGTGGAAGGCTACCCGAAACGTTTGACCCAAGTTAAACAATTTAAAGGCAATGCTACCAAATACTAATTGAGTGTATGTAAACTTCTGACCCACTAGGAATGTGATGAAAGAAATAAAAGCTGAAATAAATAATTCTCTCTACTATTATTCTGACATTTCACATTCTTAAAATAAAGTGGTGATCCTAACTGACCTAAAACAGGGAATTTTTACTAGGATTAAATGTCAGAAATTGTGAAAAACTGAGTTGAAATGTATTTGGCTAAGGTGTTCTGACTTCAACTGTATTTAAGATTGAAATATATGTTGTCCAATACTACACTTTGTAACAATGTTCACTATAGTACCTGAACACGCATGAACTAGATTAATATTGAGGTCTTTCATTAATCAAAACGTAACTTTTTCAGCTTTGTCTCTTGCTTTTGCTCTTGCTCTTGCTCAGTCTGATGTTTGAAGACCTTTATCCCTTGAGACACAGTTAATTTGGAATGCTTCCTCACTGGGGACTTTGGCAACTACTACAACTGGTTCAATGTGACAATGGGACAAGCTCCAGTGTTGATCTAATCTCTGTATGCTCGCTGCAATGTTCTTTGGAGAGTTTGACAACAAGGTTCGCATTGCTACAAGGAAGAGTGGATCCAGTTCTGTGCTGACCATTTTAGATGACATGCAGTCTGACATGGGGATGTATAACAAATCCCATTTTATTTGTCACATGCGCCGAACACAACAGGTGTAGACCTTACTGTGAAATGGTTACTTACAAGCCCTTAACCAACAATGCAGTTTTAAGAAAATAGAGTTAAGAAAATATTTACTAAATAAACTAAAGTAAAAATTTTTTAAATAACACAATAAAATAACAATAACGAGGCTATATACAGGGCGTACCGGTACTGAGTCAATGTGCGGGGGTACAGGTTAGTCGAGGTAATTTGTACATGTAGGTAGGGGTAAAGTGACTATGCACAGATAATAAACAGCGAGTAGCAGCAGTGTAAAAACAAAGGGGAGGGGGTCAATGCAAATAGTCCGGGTGGCCATTTGATTAATTGTTCAGCAGTCTTATGGCTTGGGGGTAGAAGCTGTTAAGGAGCCTTTTGGACCTAGACTTGGCGCTCCGGTACCGCTTGCCGTGTGGTAGCAGAGAGATCAGTCTATGACTTGGGTGACTGGAGTCTTTGACAATTTTTGGGGCCTTCCTCTGACACCGCCTAGTATATAGGTCCTGGATGGCAGGAAGCTTGGCCCCAGTGATGTACTACCCTCTGTAGCGCCTTACGGTCGGATGCCGAGCAGTTGTCATACCAGGCGGTGATGCAACCGGTCAGGATGCTCTCGATGGTGCAGCTGTAGAACTTTATGAGGATCTTGGGACCCATGCCCTGCCAAATCTTTTCAGTATCCTGAGGGGTAATAGGCGTTGTCGTGCCCTCTTCACAACTTTCTTGGTGCGTTTGGACCATGATAGTTTGTTGGTGATGAGGACACCAAGGTACTTGAAACTCTTGACCCGCTCCACTACAGCCCCGTCAATTTGAATGGAGGCGTGTTCGGCCCTCCTTTTCCTGTAGTCCACGATCAGCTCTTTTGTCTTGCTCATGTTAAGGGAGAGTTTGTTGTCCTGGCCCCACACTGCCAGGTCTCTGACCTCCTCCCTATAGGCTGTCTCATCGTTGTCGGTGAACTTAATGATGGTGTTGGAGTCGTGCTTGGCCATGCAGTCATGGGTGAAGAGGGAGTACACTAGGGGACTAAGCACGCACCCCTGAGGGGCCCCCATGTTGAGGATCAGCGTGGCAGATGTGTTGTTGCCTACCCTTACCACCTGGGGGCGGCCCGTCAGGAAGTCCAGGATCCAGTTGCAGAGGGAGGTGTTTAGTCCCAGGGTCCTTAGCTTAGTGATGAGTTTTGTGGGCACTATGGTGTTGAACACTGAGCTGTAGTCAATGAACAGCATTCTCACATAGGTGTTTGTTTTGTCCAGGTGGGAAAGGGCAGTGTGGAGTCCTTGTCCTCCTCTCCATAATAAGAACTGGATTTCTCCTTTGCTGTCTGACCATCTTCTTCTTCATCTACACCACCATGAAATATATCAAGCTAAGGCCAATGTCAATAGTGTATTTAGTATGTTACTTGCTTTTGCCAAACCCTGTGTATTCGCCTATTGTATGTATAGTAAGCGTTAATAGATATCACTGTGAACATTGATACTGACTGAAGTTGTTACGTCTTGAGTGCATGGATCAATGGTGACAGAGGTTTTCATGAAGGAAAAGTGTTGACAAAACTATTGAGATGACACTCAATCTGAATCTGCACTTTATCCTCTTGCTTAGGGAATGGGAAACGCTTTTAGCTGGTTGTTTGTGTTCTTGACATACTTTGCACATGTTTTTCGTCCAGATGAACAGATGAGGAGAGGTGTGAAAAGCGCGTGTGGTTTTGATGCACTGAGATGAGAGGTGCTGAGAACTGAAGGCCTGCCTTCCTGTAGTGCAGGGTGCTCGTCTTCAGCAGAGAAAAAGAATGATGCATGTTAGGCCTACAGTAATAGAAAGTTACTGTTGGTCAGTGTCTATCTCTGTCTCACTTCCCCTTATTGCCAACCCCCCCCCCCCCCCCCCCGATTAGATGCTTCACCAACCACACTATCTGCTGGCAGGTGCACTGGAAGTCTGGCGAGACACTGAAAGAGAGAGAGAGAGAGAGAGAGAGAGAGAGGAGAGAGAGAGAGAGAGAGAGAGAGAGAGAGAGAGAGAGAGAGAGAGAGAGAGAGAGAGAGAGAGAGAGAGAGAGAGAAATGGCATACGCATCATTTCATTCCCCAGTGTTAGTTTATGAGAGACCCAGTGATGTTCAACTCAGCAGGTCTCATTCTACACTGAGCTGCTCCTTCCTGTCACTCACACCACAGGAAGTGATGCATACCCTTACTGGCCCCTCCTCTACCTCAGACCACCAATCATGTTCATTAGGTGCTTCTCGGAATAGGGGGCTGTGATCAGTGCAAAGCCAAAACAGGAAATACGAAGGGACGAATAACAACATTATGGCAGTTTTGATTAAACTCTTTATTTGTATTAAGTGGTCAATGTAATGTCAATGCAAATAGTCCGAGTGGCCATTTGATTTATTGTTCAGCAGTCTTATAGCTTGGGGTAGAAGTTGTTAAGGAGCCTTTTGGACGTAGACTTGGCGCTCCGGTACCGTTTGCCATGCGTTAGCAGAAAGAACAGTTTATGACTTGGGTTACTGGAGTCTTTTAAACATTTTTGGGCCTTCCTCTGACACTGCTTAGTATAGAGGTCCTGGATGGCAGGAAGCTTGGCCCCAGTGATGTACTGGGCCGTACGCACTACCCTCTGTAGCGCCTTACAATCAGATGCCGAGTAGTTGCCATACCAGGCGGTGATGCAACCGGTCAGGATGCTCTCGTTGGTGCAGCTGTATAACTTTTTGAGGATCTGGGGACCCATGACAAATCTTTTCAGTCTCCTGAGGGGGAATAGGCGTTGTCGTGCCCTCTTCATGACTGTCTTGGTGTGTTTGGACCATGATAGTTTGTTGATGATGTGGACACCAAGGAACTTGAAGCTCTCAACCCACTCCACTACAGCCCCGTCGATGTGAATGGGGGCGTGTTCGGCCCTCGTTTTCCTGTAGTCCATGATCAGCTCCTTTGTCTTGCTCACAGGTTGTTGTCCTGGCAACACACTGCCAGGTCTCTGACCTCCTCCCTATATGCTGTTTCATCGTTGTTGGTGATCATGCCTACCACCATTGTGTCGTCAGCAAATTAATGATGGTGTTGGAGTACCCCAAAACAATTAATTTAAAAAATGATGGTGTTGGAGTCGTTTTTGGCCACATACTTGTTAGCAAGCTCCTGTGTGCATCACACACCGTTTTTTCTCTTAGAGATTATTCTGAACTGAAGACATGTAACCACGTTAAGACTTAGCCTATTGGTGAGTAATTTACTCTGAGTAGTCTGTTATGTATCATGTACAGTTGAAGTCGGAGGTTTACATACACCTTAGCCAAATATATTTAAACTCAGTTTTTCACAATTCCTGACATTTAATCCTAGTAAAAATTCCCTGTCTTAGGTCAGTTCAGATCACCACTTTATTTTAAGAATGTGAAATGTCAGAATAATAGTAGAGAGAATGATTTATTTCAGCTTTTATTTATTTCATCACATTCCCAGTGGGTCAGAAGTTTACAGACCCTCAATTAGTATTTGGTAGCATTGCCTTTAAATTGTTTAACTTGGTTCAAACGTTTCAGGTAGCCTTCCACAAGCTTCTCACAATAAGTTGGGTACATTTTGGCCCATTCCTCCTGACAGAGCTGGTGGAACTGAGTCAGGTTTGTAGGCCTCCTTGCTCGCACACGCTTTTTCAGTTCTGCCCACACATTTTCTATAAGATTGAGGTCAGGGCTTTGTGATGGCCACTCCAATACCTTGACTTTGTTGTCCTTAAGCCATTTTGCCACAACTTTGGAAGTATGCTTGGGGTCATTGTCCATTTGGAAGACCCATTTGCGACCAAGCTTTAACTTCCTGACTGATGTCTTGAGATGTTGCTTCAATATATCCACATAATTTTCCTTCCTCATGATGCCATCTATTTTGTGAAGTGCACCAGTCCCTCCTGCATCAAAGCACCCCCACAGCATGATGCTGCAACCCCCGTGCTTCACGGTTGGGATGGTGTTCTTCGGCTTGCAAGCAGCCCCCTTTTTCCTCCAAACATAACGATGATCATTATGGCCAAACAGTTCTATTTTTGTTTCATCAGACCAGAGGACATTTCTCCAAAAAGTGCGATCTTTGTCCCCATGTGCAGTTGCAAACCGTAGTCTGGTACACCTCCAATTGACTCAAATGATGTCAATTAGCCTATCAGAAGCTTCTAAAGCCATGACATCATTTTCTGGAATTTTCCAAGCTGTTTAAAGGCAAGTTAGTGTATGTAAACTTCTGACCCACTGGAATTGTGATACAGTGAATTATAAGTGAAATAATCTGTCTGTAAACAATTGTTGGATAAATTACTTGTGTCATGCAC